>CM034354.1:60678582-60750703 GCA_019925275.1 Mytilus edulis | reverse complement strand
TGCTCTAAAAAACAATGGAAGAGTACATTGCCCACATTATCTGACAGCAGTGATTTACCTGAGGAGATGGTCTCTCCAAATGAAGATGTTTGGTTTGGAAATAATCCGGTGACAACCCAAAACATACTCAGTGAAAGTGGTCTTGAATCAGAATCTAGCAGTGTATCTGCTGAAAGAAAGAAGAAAACAAGTTTTAAAGGCATCGAATATCAAGCAATGTCCGTCAGAAAATCCATGACCGGGAAAGTGATGAGAAGAGAAAATCGTAAAAATAATCCATGTGTCAGCTCATCTGAAGAATCTTGTGATGATGGTGGAAGTCTTGGGAAAACAAACCCTGCATTTGGTCCATGTCATACTATTAGCAAAGCCCCTCAGATAACTGATACAAGCAGTGAATCATCTGTATCTAATAAACCATCACATACTAAGGCAGGACAAAGGTCAAATTTAGGTCGTCTGCAAAAATATAGTCAAAAGTCTTCTGGACACAGAGAAACCGTTACAAATAGTGAAAGTGATCTGAATCAGATAAATGACTTTGGTAAAACTGGCACAGAATCAGCAGAAATGAGCTTAGATTCAACTCTGGCAGGAAATATCAGTAAATCAAATGATCAAGAAAGAACAATCGCAAAAAAGATTACAAATGAAGCTGTTGATGAAAAACATGTTGATTTTCATCAAGCATCAGATAAAAATGAAATCTTGGAGAAACCTAAAAGAGGAAAAGGTAGACAGAAAACATCGAGAGCTATTTCAAAACAAAAGAAACATCATGACAACATATTTGAAAATTTTAATGCTATAACAAACGCCAAAAGCCCTGAAAGCGTTACAAGTCAGGATTCTTCAAATACTAATTTTAGCAATGAACATGGAAAACTGTAGAGGAAAGTATTGCTTCACATGATGACAACACCAAAGCTATCAAAGGCAATGTTCTAGAATTAAAAAAGTCACCTGAATATGAAAGCAATACTTATATTGATCTTGTTGCTAGTGGCAACAAGAAGCTGGTAGATACAAGCAATACTAACAATGTAAGGGTTTCCAGTGATAATTTGAATTCGATGGACAAAGACAGTCGTAACAATGACCTTGTTTCTAGTGGAAACCTGACTCCCATTGATAAAAGTGATACTAATAATGTAAATGTTTCTAGTGGATACCTGAATCTAATAGGTAGCAATATCCAATACAAACGCAGTCCAGTAAGCAGTGTTGATACTGAGGAAATAGTAGAACCTTTAACCGAAATTCAAATGCCGATAGCAATTGAAACTGACCTTCAGCCATTTAGTTTTCCAATTAACATTGATTGTGGTGTTTCAAAAGATCAAACCACTACAGATTATTATGTACAACCTATGACTATCATTGATAATACAGCCACGAAAGATTTGCTGCACCCGAATATTGGTGCCACATCACTTAAGACTATGCAGGAAGATTCTTGTAAGCTTGTAAATAGCTTGTCAGAGTATGCAGTCACTAGCAGAGAGAATAAAACTCATATAATTCATACCTTTGCCACCGATGCTGTTGTTGATGAATCAGAAAATACTGCAAGAACGTCTCATATTGAATCAGTAAACAATGTTACATCTCCCCATGAACAGTCTAATGTGGAATTAGGAAATTATGAACACAAAGGCAATGTATCACCTAATGGCACTTTTATACGAAAAGATAAAAATATGGAAAACAAACGTACTGACTTTGCCTTTAAGAGACCCGCACCTGTGGCTGGTAAAAAAAGTAATCCCTGTTCTGACGACAATGACAGTGATGATGGGAAAACGGATTCTTCAGCCCTGCCAGTTGAAAAACATCCAACTTGTAGTATTTTAGAAACTGTATTCGGGTCAGATGCAGTATCTCCTCCGAAAAGACGAAATGTAATGTTTGTCAATTTAACAAGTAAAAAAGCTAGGGAACTAGAAAGGAAAAGAAAGGAGGAAGAAAAATTAGCACAAAACCAACCGAAAAAACAAAATGTGCCTTTCTTTTTTCCTTCTAAGAAAAGAAAGATAACATCACAAATTAACAAGACTCAAAATGATAATGTTTGTAGACAAGTTGGTGGACCAACACCATCCAAGACAATAAAACTTGAACGGCTTAATACCATGAATATTACAGGAGTTGGTAGCAAGATACCTAGCAGGGAAACCACTCATTCAATTGCAACTAAAAAAGTCAGAAGTAACAGTCAGCTGACACACAATAGCTCAAAAGATGTAGGAGTGTTAAGCCAGGTTTCAAATAAAGAGCCCGTTTACGATTATGGAGCTAAAAATATCGGATACAAAAGTCAACAGCAAAATACCAGAGGTAAACATGCAGGAAATAATAGTCTTCAGCCAAGTCAGGGAAAGATGGGTTTTAGTAGAGGAAAATTGATCGGAAATGACGGTCGGCCATTAAATAGGGAAAACAGAGTTCAGATGCCTCAGGAAAATTTCAATCATTTTGAAGTAAAAAACCTAGCAAATAGCAATCAACCTGTAAATCAGAACTTTGGAGGAAAAAATATCCATCTATCTCATCAACAAAGAGAAAACAGTAACCTTTTTGGAACATGTAAAGATATAGATAATCTCTTACCAACGATTGGAAATTTGCAAAGTAATGATATGGGAGTATTGGGAAGTGTGAAACCTGAACAGGGTTCTAGCTCCAATAACTTATTTGATTTTACCGATATCTTCGATGTCAATATAGTAACACAAGATAATTTTTATTCAGAATCTACTGGTTTAGTCATTGACAACAAGCCAAAAGTATTGAGTGGAACAGATCTTGCTTTAATTACAGAAATACCCATCAATATACCACCAAACTTGACTGCTGTGAACAATGTACAATCTATGCACAGTATACATACACAAGGCAACATCGGCTATAAAGATATGCCAAAATTATATTCTGCTGCAAACATACATGACGTAACATCTATGTCCATCACACAAACGGGTGGAATTATGCCTGAAATTCATGAACAATCAAAATTATATTCAGGTCAAAGTGGTAGAGATATAATGCCAAATTTAACCCCACAAAAACATGTAAATATACCAGGAAATCATATCGTTTCATCGAAATTGTGTGCCATGAAAAGTCTTGTCTCTAAAAATAATGATGACCATGTGATTGATTTCTTAGACTTGGACAGTTCTCATGCTGATAGAATATTAGACGAGATAGAGACAAACACACAGCCGTTACACCAAACTGATCATGAAAAATTACATAGAAGGGGGAAATTACGATCTCTATACATGTCCCATAATTCAACAACCAGTGGGCAATCTCAAGACAAACTTGCTTCCAGTCTGGCTCCGTCTCAAGGAGCGTTTATCTCGAGTAAGGCAATTGGAAATCAGATGAATAAGAATAATTCAGGAAATGATATACATATTGCAGAGAGAGGACCTGCTATGATATCAAACCCAACTCATATACTGGATAATTTAATTGAGAGTGAAAACAAAAAGTTAGTTGTCTCCCTTCAAAAACTTACCGATAGTGACATTCGAAATCAGACTCAAATGACGGATTTAGAAACAATGGAAACAGAACCAGAAACTTATCTGGAAGAATATGAGGATGATGATGATTTGCCAAGCTTGAAACCATGGCATTGTGCTCTTTGTAATGAACAATACCGACTTAAAAAAGAACTAATTCATCACATTTCTATAGTCCATGAAATTTCACAGTTCGATTCACGACTGAGAAACTATATTTGCAACATGGAGGGTAAACCAATGTCTAAAAACTCTCAGTTACTTTCAGATGATATTCTAAAAACAGGACACAGTGCAGCAGGCAAACATTCTGCCTCGTCTGTAACCTATGCTGATGGGAAAACTTTGTCCAAAGAACAATCTGCTCTTGGTCACAGAGACAAGATTATTACAATTGTGGATCAAGACGAAGAAACCGTAAGTCAGGGAGGTGGAAATAAAGTAAAAAATCAGCAATTGAAGATGGCCACCAATGTCACCATTGATGCTCGCTGGAGGTGCCTAATATGTCCGATGAGATTTCTAACAAAAATCGATGTAATTCAACATGTTAGAATGAAACACAAACCGGCTGCTGGTGACAGCACTCCTTACGAATTTGAACCTACAAGTAGTCCAAATGATCAAAGCAATCAGTCCACATCAAGAACTGTAGAGAAATCTAACCTTGGAAATAATCCATCTTTTACAGCTCCAAGGAAAGTTATAAGAAGAAAGAAGGAGGAAAAGAAGAAGGCAAAAGTTAAAGAAACATCTGAAATATTAATCATATCTTCTAAGACAAATTCTATTCCTTTTGATATATTTCGAGCACCTATGGACGAACCTGAGGAATTGAGACAGATATTATCAGTAAAATGGTACTGTAAATTATGTCCTAACTGGTATAGATTAAGGAAATGCTGTTTACAACATGTGCAGAAAGAACATGACATCAGAGGTAACTGGGCCAGGTTCTACTTCCATAACTCACAACAAGTGACGTGTATTCCGAGCATGGAAATTTGTACCGGTCCTCACGTCGACATCAAGGCATATCAATTCTGTATTGTATGTGGGCGATCTTATGTAGATGTGAACGAAACAACTAGACATGTACGTCGTAATCATGGCTACATTGCTGAAGTTCATCGTACAATGTGTGTTCAGGATAAAATGGACACAGTAAAGATAATAATTGCATGTGATATTTTTATGGATTTGCATATGTACGTTGTTGGCAGTAAATCGGCCTTACTGGTCCAGAAGGATTTTTTTGATGAACTTTTTACAAATTGTATGAGTAATAATATTAGAGATTTCAAGGATTCAGATGTGACTGTAGCAAGGCAATTAAAAAGAATTCTATTTGAAAATGGAATGATTAATTTGGAACCTTCAGAACAAGAGATTTTGGGAGATGTTGCTCATAATTATGACGTCTACAAAATATCGTTTCAAGAAGATTTTCAGTGGGATAGAGGAAGTCAGAAACACGGATCAACGGGCGGGAAAATGTCGCCAGAAGATAGTGATTCTAGTGAGGACAGAGATCCTAGCACGTCTAGTGAAGGAGGGAGAAATGTGTCCGAAGAGACTGGGACGTCTGATAATTCTGGCAGATCTGACGTTGTATCATTGCATCGTTGTCACAAATGTAACCTTTCCTTTGAGGACAGAATGACGCTGGACAAGCATAATCTGACCCACAAAATTCAGGTCAGATTTAGTTGCAGACTTTGTAGTAAAAATTTTCCAAAGTTATTTTTTCTTCTCCAGCACTTAGAAGTAAAACATAATCAGACGCAATCAACTTATTTCCAGTTTGTTCTCGAACATGAACAAGTAGTTATGGAAGAGGCTGAAACTGAGGAGCAAATCATGGACCAAGTATTAGAAGATGAATCCGACTCGTCAAATTCTGCCATCATCAATGTACAATCGGGTGAAGATGATGAGCATCAGGAACTTGATTCTGATGATGTTGAAACAACAGAAACAAGAACATGTTTTGTTTGCGGAAAACATTTTGAAACGAGACTTTCTTTATTCACTCATTTAAAAGATAAGCACAAAATTTATAAAAGAAAATGTTTAAATTGCAATAAGAATTTTTCTTGTAAGACTGACCTTCAGAAGCATTTTGCTGATATTCACGATATCGATTTTGTTGTTGATTTGTCGGAGCAAATCTTCCGTTGTTTTGTATGTGATGTGATTATGGAAAGTCGTTCTGAATTAAAAGAGCATTTACCAACACACGAGAAAGAGGGTTATAATTGTAATCTATGTGAAATGAAGTATACTGCGCCGTCTAGTCTGAGATTTCACAAAAGGACAGTTCATTGGAAGTTAGAGGGGACAAGGTCGTGTAAAATATGTGACGATAAACTGTTTACCAATATGAAGGCTTATGAATCTCACATGTTGAATCATTTTTATGATTTTCTTGGACCAATGAAATGTGCAAAATGTAATATAACATGTAAGAATAAAAAGGCATATAAACAACACATAGCAAGTCATGGAGTGTCACTTGTATGCGAACATTGTGGAAAAGTTTGTTCCGACCAGCATGCATTGCGCCATCATATTGTAACTCACAATTTAAGTAAAAAATGTGAAGTATGTGGAAAAATGCTAAATAAATATAGCTTGAAAAATCACATGACAAAAGTACATGGTGAAAAAGAAAAGGCAGCATGTCCACATTGTGGTCGACTCGTTAACCAGAGTTACATGAATGCTCATATCGAGGAAATGCATAATAAAGTTAAAACTTTCGATGAGAGGAAGAAAAAAGTTTGTGATATTTGTGGAAAAGTCTTTAAAAGACCTGGACTACTTAAAACACACATGGTCGTACATACAGGAGAGCGTCCTTATGTATGTGAAGTATGTGATAGAAGTTTTGGTTATAAAACAGCATTAAATACTCATTATGCCACACATAAAGGATTTAAGCCACACAAATGTAAATTCTGTACATCATCATTCTGGCTAATCAGTCAATGTAAGGCACATATGAAATCAGACCATGGATATATTGACCCAGATCTGAAACACGCGTGTCACTGTTGTGATAAACGATTTAAACACTTGGCTGGTCTACGTTTACACATGGATGAAACCCATCCAGAAATGGTTCCTGGACCAAAGTTTTATCCTTGCCATAAGTGTAAAAAGGAGTTCAAATACAGGAAAAGTTTACGGGAGCATGTGGCCGTATGTTCTCCAGGAACAGAGTTGGGAAATTTATATAGGAAGAGCAATGATACTAGTGATTCTTCCGTTTTTGTTGATTCACAAGAACCACAAGTTGTTGACATGGATATATTTGAAACATTTCATGATGTAGGTCAGAATGAATTACAAATTCACGAGCAGATTATTTCTGAACAACCACACCTTGCAAGTGGGATGATACAAAAGCAGTTGACCACTGCAGACGGGCAGCAAATTATCATTCAGGAACAATCTGGTGATCTATCCTATCAAACAATTTATATTCAGTCAGAAGATCCAGCCAGTCAGGGACAGGTTTATGTTCAGGATGTGACAAGTCAGGACCAAATCATTCTGCAGGAAGGAAATAATGAAGGGGAGATAATTGTGGCATTACCTGACAACTGTGGTGAATATAATGTTGATTTTCTTACTTCTAATAATGCTATTGTTCAAGATGGAGATATTGGATATGCTGAGATAATTGTACAAGATCAATGAAAACTGATGTTATGTTTAATTAAACAATACGCAAATGATAAGAATATAAGTGAACCAACACCTGGAGTGGTGATTGTGTGGTAGGGTAAAATACGCAAATGATTTAGAATTGCTTTAAGTTCAGAATTAATGTGTTAGGTTACTTAGGAGTCAATGCATTTCATGTGTTTATGGTGTACATGTATCAATATATTAAGATTTCTTTTATGATTTGTTCTTGTTTTTTTCTTCTATTATAGCTGAGGATATGTTATGATTTTGAGTGTTAAAGTATATACAATTTATTGCTCTATTTGTGCCATAGAATTATATGAAAAATCTTACAACTTTACCTACTATTGTTGATATTTTTTTATTTAAAATTTTAATGATGAACATCATTGATGTTTCCCATTGATTTGTACTGAGCATAATCTGAGTTATGAGTTCAAAATTATGAATGCTTTTTGTATTAACTTTGATAAATTTACGCAAAATCTTACGCAATGTTTGACTTTTTCAATATTTTATAATCCTGGTACCTTTGATAACTAGTTAAAAACATTTTTTTTTATCCTTTTTCTTTTTAAGGAATGAATATGATAATTTTTTCTGTCTATCAGTCTATATAAAGAAATAACATAAAAAATGTGGTGCACACCAAGGATCTGGAAATTTTTTCGCCTAATTTTGGTAATTTTGATCACTTAAAAGTTGGTGCCGTTTTTCAAATAAAGATTGTCAAAAGCACATTACTGAGTATGCTCATACTCGTAGCATCAACGAACTTGTTTAACTGTTGCATCGCATTTACTTCATGAATTTTCCGACCATTTTTCTAAAATCGTTCAAGAGCAATTAATGGAAGGCAGCAGTTTAAAAATTAAATGATTTTAATGACCCAGTACGAAATACTAAAAATTTCTCAGACATCGCTAATGTTTCTTACCATTTTGAAGACACTGCACACTGAATAACCCAATTAGCAAATTATTTTAAAGTGTGCAAACATTTTTCATGTTATTTCGAACAGACAGAAAAAATAATAGTCATTACTTATAATTTATTTCTAAATTGCATTTTAAACCGCAATTAATCATATAAAAAACGTGTATGACTTCACGGTCACATGACACAATTATGTCTATGAGCTGATAGATAAAACACTACCAACCAATCAGAAGATATGTAACATCCAAAATTAAAAAATTTAAAATTACATATTCTTAATATCACTTGTTAACTGTATACTTGTAGAATAAAAGTTAACCCACATTTGTATCATTATTCATACCTGTACATTTCAATTTTTTAATCTATGCATTATTTTCAAGCTATTAATAATACATATTCACATGATTTTAGTGGTTGAAATGTTCATTTTTTTTATATCACATATTTCTCAATATGCTATTGATGTAGTCAAAATCTCTGTTTTTCCTTTTTTATTTGATGTTTTTAGACTTTTTAGCTAGCTGCTTTAAAAAACAAAAATTAAGAACAATTTAATAGACAGCACAGGGATCTAATTTCCTTTTAGGAAAGATAGGTGTATAACTATTTGATTAATGTTATAAAAGTATTTCATAATATTATAGGTCTTGTTATAAAGCATTGGTGTAAGGATGGGTCAAGTTAAAAATCAAATTTCCTCCAAGAAAAGACAGGTGCCTGATATGGGACAAACACTAATTTGAACCCCCTGCAGCCACACATTTGTAGAAGCTTACAATAAAGAACAATAAAATTAAAAGGCAAATTAGGGAACAATATTTTTTCCCAAAAAAGGTAATAGTTTAGCATGATTGAAGGGATGCTGTGTTTGTGTTAGTGTTTGTGTGTAATTATGAACAGAGAATAAAATAAAGGCTCTGCATAAACAAAATTTGAATTGAAGATTTCTAGCTTATTAAGTATTCACCTGTTAAAATACTCACCGTTGAATGCTGCTATATAGATTTTTGTACTCATAACACATAAAACAAATCACCAATCAATTCCAGATCATCTAACGTAAATACTGATTAAGAGTCCCAATGTCCATATTTGAAATCCATGATAGACGTGTAGTATTGTTGTATTATGTGCAACTTTTTATAGTAACGGTATTTTTTTTTTCTAAATGAAGTTTTTTATTTATTTAATGATATTCTTTTTATAGACACTTTTATTTACTGTTTTGTGATGTTATCTGTTAAGAATTCGCTATTCCTTACTTGCTCAATAGTATATAATTAATAAAAAGAGAACATGAGAGTAAATATGTTTACATTAAGATATTTTGGTCATGAATATGCATGTAGTATTTGTCATTAAATAGCCATCTACTTATCCAGCACTCCCTAAAATCAAAATTTGATAAGTCTTATTGATTTATTTTATTGATTCTAGATAGATTGAAAACACTAAATGGTTTCATGAATAATTCTATATATAACAATAATAAGATGAGGCACAATTGTCAATGAGAGAAACATTTACAAATATACAAATAACCAGAGGATCATATTTGAATGCTAACAGTCACCATACAGCTTTTATTGATTAACTTAAATCCATATCGCATAGTATGGATGATAAAAGGCCATGAAAAAACTACATAAGGACCAATCCAATGAAAAAGGAACTGGCTGAATAATAAAAATAAAATAATATTAAAAATGATTTGGCAGACAATAACCAACAGATTACAGACGCCTTGCTTTGTACAGACACACAAAGTATGTGATAGGGTTAAACAAATGTGCTCCCTTTAACCTTCTTAACCAGTGGTGTTACAGCAGACAATAAAAATTATAGAAAAAGGGCTTGACTCTGGTCTTGGCTAAGAATCTATAGATACTATAGCATATTGTATAAATACATAGTCATTAAATTCAATATATACAAGATTTCTCCACATGGTTTAAAAAACCTTTTTGTTTATGTAAATTGACTATCATTATTTTATGAGCTAGCTTATTTGTGAGTTAATCATGTATAAATTAAAATGTGTAAATTTAACTGTAATAGTAATAATAATAATAATAATAATATTACCAAAATTGTAATGCTGTTGTAAATTTTCAAATATAGATAGCATTTTGTATGATATAAAATATTTGCTTTGCTTACAAATAATTTTTCAGAAGTTGACTAATCTAAAAATCCATGATGAATTATTATTATTAAAGGTTATAACCATTAAAATCCAGTCAACCAATCAGAATGTGATAATCATGTAAATGGTATTGCAAATATAATGGTTTAAATGACTTTTAGCAGCATTGTTATAAGATTGTATTGTTGAGAGCAATAATAAATGTTTTTAAAATATTAAGAATAAATAATTGTGATATTTTGAATACAGCCTTTTTATAAAAAAAGGCAAATATTTAAAAAAAAAAAACACCAAAAAACAGTGGCTTAGCTTGTATGCTTTGGATTCAATACTGTCTCAATAGAAATCAGATTAAAGGTAAATAGTGCCCTTATTTCGTGTGAAAGGAATGTCTATATGCCATATTTTGCAGTAAAAAAGTTATATATAGAGAATGCCATATTTCTATATTACACCTGTACCAACCTGAGACCACCAATATAACACAAAGAGCACTGTTGGGGTGATTATTTTGGTTTAGTGTTGTTATAGGCTTGTACCTCAGTTTATACCAGTATAATATATGACAGTATGCACGACAAGTTTAGTATTGCTCTAAACCACAATTATTTTTTTTACAATTATCGGATTTTTTTTACTGATTATCACAGGTTTTTTGTTTCAACTGTGAAAAATGTAGGACATAGTGATTCTATCTAGCAGAGGCAGCATAACCCGTTTCCATACCGCTTTATATTTCAGAGGGTAAAAGAACTGGTATACATATGTTTTGTGTTACTAAGTGTCCGTTTGTCATATGTCCATTATCCTTGACCTCATTTTCATGGTTCAGTTACTGCTTACAAATAAACGAGGAACAGAAACAAAACAAATCATCAAATTGTACATTAAAAAAAAGGTCATAATTATATATCATGTATATATAGAACGGTGAAAGTGACACCACCAATATTCAAACGTGGTATGTTTTGTGTAGTAAGAAACATTGTGGAGAAGGTTTATAACATTTGGTTGAGGAGAACGTTGGAGAACGGAAACCAATTTAGGGACGTAAAGACGTACAGTCGGACAATACAAGGGTAATTGTTAATTTTACACTTGTTATGAAAAAACTGGATAACTTTAATTGGTGTATGTATGGGTTCCTTGTATGGTCGTCACACAGGGTTCACCTGACCTGAACGTGATTAACGTTAAAGTTACAACATGATAAGACCTGTTTCTCAAAACTAAAAGAATAAGATGTCAAGAAGGGTTACTAGGACAACCTATCCTCACAAGAATATAAGACTCCCTATTTAGCACACCTGATAGGTTTATCTCTAAAACTAAAATGTATAATGTTTTGTTACTGAAGGGTGTTTGTTATTGAAAACCCTCTGCAAAATGGCACATACATTTACAACTGTAGGTCACCGTACGACCTTCAACAATGAAAAACGCCTACTTAGTCGGCTATGGAAGGCCGCGAAATGACAATTGTAAAATAATTGAAGCGAGAAACTATCAGCCTTATTTATGTACAAAATATTATAATGTACGAAAAAAAAAATAACCGTGGGTGTTTAGAGTTATATATCTATAATTGGTTTACTCAATGTATGATACTAGTAATTATCTTTATGCCCCTGCGACAAAACGTAGAGGGCATATTAATTTACCCCAGTTTGTCTCTTTATAAGCCCGTCCGTCCATCTGGATTAGGATAAATTGTTGTCCGGCTATCTCTTCCTACAGTTTTGGAGGAACAACTTTAATATGTTGTAGGATGTTCATACACATAATGAATGTGTGCACGGTCACAGGTTGATTTTTACTTCTTCAAAAATTTCGGAAAATTACAGGTAGTTGGATTTTTTTCATTTTTTTGGGTACTAGCTGCATAAAGAGATTATGGTTTGTCCAGCTATCTCATTCTACAGTTTTGGAGATACAGCTATAATATTTTGTTAGATGTTTACTATATACATTATGGAGGTGTGCATTGTCACAAGATTTTGATTTATTTTAAATATTCTGAAAATAACTGGTACGAGTAGTTGGACTTTTTTCGGCTATTATGCTTCATAGAATATCAAAGTGTTTAGCTGTGTTGGTGTCACAGAATAGAAGTTCCTTCATAATATAAGTTCCAAAAGGAAAAAAATATTCTGGAATATCATTTCCACAAGAATAAATATTACAGTAAATGTTCCTATCAGAATAAATGGTATAGAATATTTGTTTTAACAGGAACAGCTATTATGACAATGTTTATAACAAAGTTTCCAATGGAACTTCTGTTAGGAGGAACACATATATGTTGTCAATGGTTCTTCATGGTTTTATTTATTTCAAATAGTCATGCTGGACCAGGTACAGTTATAAGAACCAGACTCTCAACCTTTTCTGGCTAGTTCTAGTTCTAGTTGGACAAACATTTTTTCAGCCAGCCATCTATTCTTGTTTTACAATCGCCTGTTGTGCACCTTGCCGTTTTCCAACATACTATATTCTTTGTACATGTAGCTTGTTTGTATTTTCTATACTGCAGATGACACGTAATGTTGCCGAATTTTTGGAGATACAGCTATGGTATAATGTAGGATGTTTATACACATTATGGAGGTGTGCACGGTCACAGGATTTTGATCTATTTTAAAGTTTTAAAATGACTGGTAGTTGAAGTTAGTCCTTTTTGGAAAGATTAGAACTTGTTCTAAATCTTTACTTAGGCACTGGCCTCCCTAACAACACGACAGGTTAGCTACTATTACTTAATGTATTCACACTGAAATATAGTTCCCTATAGTTCTCATGTATGTGCACATAATACACATATAAACTGAAAAAATGGCTATATTTTTGGAGCAGTTCATTTAAGAATGTATGTCATTTAGGTGTGTTGATGTGCAGGCTTTTTTTAAAAACATTTTGATTAGGTAATTGAGTATTGATACAATGCTAGTATGATTGACAACTGTAATTATCAACAAACAATCAGAGACTCGGTAGACGTTTAATTACAATGCCCCACCTCCTAAACTGTCAATCAAATTGACCACGTTACCTTTCAACCTCTGTGTTACATAACGATACTCTAATATACAACTCAATATACAAATAGTTGACCTCATAATTGAATACACAAATGAATATATTAGATGTTTGATATATATAAGGATAATAGATTTATTTATTGCCTATTTCTTCTGATCTACATTACATAAAGTGATTCTGTAAATTATGTCTGAAAGATAAATATTGGATTAACAACATCTTATAAAAAGAAATGAAATATGGATATAATAAAATTGAGAATGGAAATGGGGAATGTGCCAAAGAGACAACAACCCGACCATAGAAAAAAACAACAGCAAAAGGTCACCAACAGGTCTTCAATGTAGCGAGAAATTCCCGCACCCGGAGGCGTCTTTCAACTGGCCCCTAAACAAATATATACTAGTTCAGTGATAATGAACGCCATACTAATTTCCAAATTATACACAAGAAACTAAAATTAAAATAATACAAGACTAACAAAGGCCAGAGGCTCCTGACTTGGGACAGGCGCAAAAATGCGGCGGGGTTAAACATGTTTGTGAGATCTCAACCCTCCCCCTATACCCCTAGCCAATGTAGAAAAGTAAACGCATAACAATACGCACATTAAAATTCAGTTCAAGAGAAGTCCGAGTCTGATGTCAGAAGATGTAACCAAAGAAAATAAACAAAATGACAATAATACATAAATAACAACAGACTACTAGCAGTTAACTGACATGCCAGCTCCAGACTTCAATTAAACTGACTGAAAGGTTATGATTTCATCATATGAACATCAGGCACAATCCTTCCCGTTAGGGGTTTAGTATCATACCATCATAACATATATGAGAAGAACATAACCCGTGTCATGCCAACAACTGGTTTTTGAATAAATGTGTTTAGTTCCGATGCAAAGACCCTATAAGTGAATCAATATTAACGCCAAAATATGCAATCTTTAATGACCTGACAACAGTATCGTAACTATAAACATGAATATATAAAAGGTATTCAAGTAAGGACAGTTGGTAACATTTACTTAGTAGAAGAATTTTTGATTTGCAATTTTTTGTTTTTTACAACATGTTCAGAACAGGCATGCAACATTATTTGGATAAGATATAAACTGCAGTTTAAATAAAATTGTGCAAATTAAGAGAGCCATATTATTTAATTTGAGCTAATTTTATCTTCATACTAGAAAAAACACTTTTCCTTCTAAAGACCTGCTGTTAATGCAATTTTCTTCAATAGTGCTTTATTAATGTTTATTTCCCCCCACCATACCTTAATATGAAATTATTCAAACTACTCTTCTTGTCTTTCCATGAGTGATTTCCATCTTTTTGATTTTTACTATGATGCTTGATAAAATGGAGCATGAAGTGCTTTTGAACAAGCTGCATTAAGAGATCATGGTTTCATAAGACTAAATCATTTAAACATAGATCATCATACATGGACTAAAATTAAAGAGTTCCTATGGCCTGTTAAAATGCTAACATGGAAATTTTCTATAACAGTTAACAGCAAATACGTATACATTCTCACATAAACAGATAACAAAAAAAACCTAATAGTCCAATCACAGCTAATAAGGAAAAAGACAATAACAGCCAACAGCAAATGTATTTCCAGAATAAGAGATAACAACGAATTAAGTTGTCCCAAACAGCACAACAGTTTAACCCCTTTGCCGCTTTGCGCCCCTGCGTCCCATATAAAGGTAAACATATATTTATTGTAGCGTCTGCCTATTTAAAGTCCTTGTGAATATTGATTTTCACTTTAGCAAATAATTGTTTTCTGAAATTACAGAATATTCATCCGGTCTTTTATTTTGAGCTCTTACAACAAGGTCAGAAAATTTATTTTCGAATTCCAGGCTCTCCTCCCTTTAGCCCAGAGAGAATCATCATATAACCCCGTACCCTAATCTGTCTTTCAATGAAAGAATAATTGTCGATAATTTTTATTTATAACACAGTCTTTTAGTATGCGTCAATGCGCGAATCTAGCCAATTTAATTAGATGAAACTGCATGATATAAAAAGGGGAACCCCCTGCACCCCCAATTTTCCCTTTTAGCCCACCGCTGCGTCTTATTCATCTTGGTAATATAAAATTGCGGTTATATAAACCGAACTTATGAAAACGAATGTAAAAACAGCAGAAAATATAAATAGCAAAGAATCATTTTTTTAGTTTTACTTTAGTTTTACTTTCGTTTTGTGGAAATTTACAAAATCTAATGGACGACATTTTCAAATAATAATATTGTTACTTTAAAATTGATGTTATCCTTCATAACATGGTAAGTTAAACTTTAAACATTATTACTATCAATAGTTAGATAAAGCTGAAGATATGTTTTGTATTTTGTTTTAATTTTGGACTTTCGTTTATATGTGTGACAAAATGGAAGTTCTTTCTACATTGACAGTCAATATAATACTTCCGTGGTATGACAAAGTTGTGACTGGTTGTAACAAACTAAATACCAGTATGCAGTCAGTATCATAGTACTTAGACTTTCATTTGCCATGGTACTATACAGAGAGTTTTGTTTTACACATCAAAAAGTACGAATTTATTTTTTTATTTCCTAAACGAAAGAATGAGATACATTCAGAGGTATATACACAGGGGGTAACTTCGATATTTTTTTGGTAGGGGTGTGCCATTTTTGCCTCAAAAAACGTACCCATTTTAATATAACATTCACTGAAATTCAGTACCTATAGTTATATAAATATTTAAGAAAGAATGACCTATACTTATATACAATATTTAAAATATGACCCATGCTTATATCAGTGGCGGATCCAGAACTTTTCTAAGGGGGGGGGGGATCCGCCTATGTATATAGCACTTACTCATCATTACTCATAATTCATAAATATACCAGCTACCCTTAAGTTTTTATATATGAATTGACATCGTTTATTGAAGATCAAAACAGGAGACAAATTTCCGGGGTTCATTTGGGAACTTATTTGAAAGGTGAACTTCCAAATGAATTGATTTAAACTTATATAATAATTGACCATTAATAATGTAAGATTCTCAATAGTATATGTATTTATGATATGTAGATCATACCCCAAATCAATATACAGTTATCAAACGTAAATACATTTTAATAAATGGATGTCATTAAAAAGGAGGGTCATTTTTATATAAAAACTCGCAAAATTATGACCCATATTTTTGGCACATCCCCGTATACCCAATAATAGGAAGTTACCCCCCCCCCCCCCCCCGTGGGTATATATTCTGTATACAAATCCATCATTTACTCTCATTAGTTATGGTCCAACTATTATATTCCCTTGTTTTACGATAATTTTGTGATATTTTATATGAACTTGACTCTCATTTTTTATGACATCATATATTTAATTAAAATTCATTAACGTTTGGTTACTGTATTCATTTGGGGTATTATCTATCATGGACTTTTTATATAAATCTGGATCTACATATCATATGCTTTTGAGAATCTTACATAGTTTATGGTCAAAATTTAATATATTGAACTAAATCAATTTATTTGAAAGTTTGCCTTTCAAACAAAATCCCAAATGTACCCCGGATTACATAACAAAATGAGGGCAGCTGTATGCTTAAGAAAATTACGAGTGATATAGATTAAGTATAAGCATGGGTCATATGTTTAATATTGTATATAAGTATAGGTCATTCTATAATTCTTCATTTTATATATAACTATTGGGTTCTGAATTTCAGTTAATGTTTGATTAAAACTGGTACTTTTTTTTAAGGTGAAAATGGCTCACACTACCAAACACTATATCGAAGTACCCCCTCCTTTTTACGTGCTTTGTTTGTTTAGCCATGACTGATATAAATACTCTTTAAAAATTCCAAAAATGCAAAGACCAAGACATACGAACGCCGACTTTTCAATGTTTGTAAGCCTTTATAAGATTTTTTTGTTCTAAAAACATATTTTCATAATTATCTTTAAATCTTACAAATTGTACAATAAGGCAAAACAAGACTAAGATCCAATATTCAACGTCTTCAATAAAAAAAGAGAAGTGTTTTCTTTCATATTTGCCAAAAATGTAAAACAATATTCCATCATCTATAATGGTTTAAGTCGATAAATGAAGGAGCAGGACGGACCAGACATAATAATTACACATTACATTTCTTTAGATACGCTCTTATTAAAAAAAAAATAAGTAAAAAATATTAATAATATTGACGAGACGTCAATTATTACAAATATAATGCTATGGACGTGATCATGGCTCGTGATTGTTTTTTTTAAAATTTTCAAATGGCCCTGAGAAGATTAAATTGGTTTTTGACAATAAACATTTAAAGACATTTTAATTTGAGACTACTATGAAACAGTATATAGTCTCAGCATTAATGTATGTAATAGTAAAATAGCATTTTGATAACATATAAAAGTAACTTGTACAAATGACCTAAAAAATTTAAGCAGTAAAGATAATCATATTCTTTTCACCACAAAAACATATTTCAGGGGACTTACAGACGCACAATAGTGTGTGTGTGTATCATGCATCGTTTTTGATCTGAGCCTAAAAAAGAAACGGGGATTCACGTGTTTAGACCTAAAAATAGTTCAACGTAATGGTAAACAAATGCATAATTTTATTAATTAGCCATATTCAATATTTCTTGGATTTAGTTACGGAGAATACATGCCGCAAATAGCTACATGTATGTATTTAGACTGGATAATGATCGATCTCCCCCTTTTTTAGTTTCATGTCAATCATTTTAATTAAAATTTCATCCTATAATAAAGTAAAAGTGATTTGATTTGTTCAATCAATAAGTATATGTGATGGCATCGCGGATTACTAGTTTGTGAATGCAGTGTTTATCGAAATTAAAAATGGAGAGGGTAGCTATTAAACTTGTCTGTTCTCAGGTTAACAACTTTGTCAATGGTTGTTATTCATATTAACATAAACTGTGTTTTGTGGTTTGGAGAAGTTGATTTGAAGGAAGATTTTGATTCTTTCTGGCTAACATATTTACAATTTTCTAATATCAAGACATTTCAAAGCTTGACATGACTGGTCTTTAGATGTTGTATGGACAAGTCGAAGGGAAAGACATACTGTTCATTATTAAATAGTCGATAGGCCTGTGGCCATTTAAAAAAAAAATGTATATCAAACAGTAATGAGGAAGGAGGCGGGAGTGTACATGGTTTGGTTTCTCCTATTTACCATAATGCATTCATCTCCCCTCTTTCTCTAATCTATCTCCTCATTTCGTCCACAAGCAAAGTATATATTATTCATTTGAACAAAGTTAAAATACAGTTTTTCATTATACCACCGATTTCTAAAGCGGCGGTATAAAGTAATGGTTGCGTCTGTCCTTACATTCATCCACCCGTTTGTCCTTCCATTCGTTCGTCATGTACCCGTTTTGTATCCTCTAATCTTTCTAAACCCGTATAAGATTTCTTAAACATTCCCACAATGCAGTAACCATATATATAATGCTATTTAGCACCAGTGATTTTGTTTTTGATCAATATCATTTTTCAAATACTAACTCTTACTAGACATGGACGTTACAGGCGGATGGTTTCATTTTTTGAACTTTGCTCATGATACTTTTATAGTTTTTAATATTAAAATATTGCGAATAACTTGATTGAATATCAATACGCCTTCGCCTGGTTCTCTTACATGACTGTCATTTTATATCATGTTTCTACTTTGATCGCCTTTCTCTGGTCCTCTCTCGTCCTCATTCCACCATCCACCATTTTCTATGTTACAAAATGCCTGTACCAAGTCAGGAGTATGGCAGTTGTTATCCAGTCTTTGATGTGTTTGAACTTTTGATTTTGCCATTTCATTAGGGTCATTTCTTTTTAAATTTTCCTCGGAGTTAGGTAGTTTTGTGATTTTACTTTTTCATCTACTCCTTTCTTACACGCCGTTCTACCTAGCTTCCTTCGCCCTGATATTCCCCGCAATAATTGTAATAGACACATGAATATTCATTAATTATTACATGAATCAATAAAATAAAATACAATTTGAAAGTTTTCAGAAAATCAGGTAACCATAAATAACATGTCATTTTCCGATTATTATAAAAAGATTTGAAAATAGATCATTGTAAAGGAAACAGGTCATTTAAATTAAACAACTTGTGATCAATCTGATCGTTACCTGTTATTAAAGTTATTTGACTTCTTTCCTCAATTTCGATTTTAGTTCATCCGGCCCAAGAAGCAATGTGAGCTTTTGCCATCACTTGGCGTCCGTAGTCGTCCTTTTTCGTCGTGGTAAACAATTTTCAAATAATCTTCTATGCAAATACTAAACCAACAGTTATGACATCTAGTATAAAAGAGGGGGGGGGGGGGGTTTATAAAGCTTGTTTTATTCCAACCAGACAATTAATATGCATGGCTTAAAATAAAACATACAGGTAAAACGCAGTTTTTTTTATTTATGGCTAAGAAATACAGCAATTAAAGCAAACTGACATAGCTTAAAATGATCAACAGGTCAAGATATATAAGTAAGGAGATATTTAGACGAATCGGAAAACCCAATTTGAGTTATTGCCCTGTAATATTATTATTTTTTTAAAGATTTCTTAGATTTCAAAACAATTATAAAGGAAGACATGATGTAAACCCCAAAAATGTTCAGCACATTAAGATCTACCATTAAGTCTAAAAATTGATACGTCAATTGATTTCTTATTGGAGTAATTGCACTTTGTGCTTATTTTTACATTTATTCCTGCAGAAACTATGATACATTTGTGGACATACACGTCAAACATTAAAAATTTTATACAAATAAGTCAAATTGACCCAAATTGTCATTTGAAATTTTTAGGCGTTATTGCCTATGAAAATGATTTTTATCATTATTTTTGGGGTTCTTTTTGGAAAAAAACTATCAGAGATAATGAGAATCTGTTACAATAATTTTTACATGCATTATTATATATATTTAAAACGAAAGATCATTGATCCAAGATCTACAAAAAATCCAAATGAGCAACTCATGTTTTTAGGTGGCTCTTAGGAATGTATTGTGGGTTTGATTTGTTTTAGTATTTTTAGAATCACATTTGGTAATCTGATAATATATATGTAATATTCATACATTTGTTGATATAAGAACCATCATTATTTTAATTAAATTTCTTCCGTTTAATAAGACTAAAAGTATAGAAAAACGAACTTGAAAAATGATGATGCCAACTAAAATAATATACTCCTAAGGATCATTAATTAATCAAAACTTCTATGTGTTCATAGCCATAAGTATTATTGTCAGTATTGACGTCTGATGTTATATTACTGAAATATAATTAAAAAACGTAAATCGTTTCATCTTATAACAAAACAAAGACATGCAGAAAAAAGTCATGGGAAAGATTTCTAACGATTACAATTGCTCCACCATTTTCTACATTTGAAAATGCCTGTACCAAGTCTGGAATATGACAGTTCTTGTCCATTCGTTTGTGATGCGTTTTGTTATTTGATTTTGCCCTGTGATTATGGACTTTCCGAATTGATTTTCCTCTAAGTTCAGTATTTTTGTGATTTTACTTTTTCATTTATCTTTACTGCAGATTCCAAATATCCAAAAATGGATTTTTTAAGTTCTTACCATAGTTCTCGAAAACTCAAGTACAAGAATGTAACTTAAGGTAAGAACGATAAGGAAATAAGAAATTTTCACATTTTAATTGTAAAATTCGTGGCTTTGGAGATATCAACGAGCAATGACAGAACGTACGGTCTCCAACAATGAGTAGACCCCATACCGCATATATATAGTCCACCACTAAAGGCCCCGAATAGACTAATGTAAAACATTTCAAACGATGTTAATAATAATTAACAAAAAACAAATATGATCTACAGTAACAAACGACAACTATCGAATTACAGGCTTCTCACTTAGGACAGGCACATACATACTATGGCTGGGTTTTAAAGCAAATTGAAGGAGTGCTATACCTTCCTTACTTAGAAACATGGAACAGCAGTGAAACAGTACGACATAAGAAAAAGCTATAAATTTCAGTAGAGATGGGCTTAACTCATCAGATCGGTACAAAGCATGCAGAAATACATCTAAAAAAACAGAGTGGACGTGACAGGGTATGTTTACATCCCAAAAACAAAAAGATTCATCTCATCTATAAAAAAAAAGATCTATATTTAATCATAAAATTGGTTTAAAATAACATAGCAAACATTGATATTACAGTAAAAGGCATAGGATGGAAAGCAGAGAAAGACAAAAAATTAGAAAAAATGAGAAATATCTAAGAGACAATGTAAATGTCAAAAATATAACACCACATTTATACCAAGTTAAGGTTTTAAGTGTTGATGACACAGAACGAATTAATGCAGAAACAACGTCAAGTGACCAGGTCCGTAAGTTATTACGAATCGTCGAGAAGCACCCGGAGGGATTTAGACAACTATGTCATGCTTTGGATGAGACGGAGAGTACCCATGTCTCTAAACAACTTCAACTAACGTTAGTTGATGAACAGGAAATAGAAGATGGTATGTGCATGTTTCTAGTTAACACCAGTTTAAAAGATTAAACATACACCCGGTTAAATTTTATGAAATTTTTTGATTTTACAGTGAAAAAGTTGTTTCAAAATGATGATGTTTTGTGGTGACAGAAAGGTCTATCCATTAGAATTGTTCGACCCTCAAAATTACAGAAAAAGAGAACATCAATAATCTTCATGTAAAAGTATCATCAGTTTCATGATAGTTTAATAGCACGATAAGGCTATATATAGTCGGATATATTTAAAGACCGGTACCGTATTCTTGGTGGCAGGCCAAAATTCCGCCCGTAAACTTAAAAGGTTTAACATACTAACAGTCAGTCAATCTCATAAGCGGATCCAGAAGCCCTCCTTTCTTTGGAAATATTTAGTTGATTATATAGGGAATCTCTGGAGCATGACTAGAGAGACCCCCTTAGTTCAGTCCCCCCCTTTATGATTACTTCTGGATACCCACTGATTATCTATACAAATCATACGTCTGCGTTTAGCACATTCCTATATCAAACAACAATGATGTTAATATATTGCAAAACTGTGTCAACATTTCCTTTTAATAATAAGTATATATATGTTTAGGAAATATTTTGTAAGCTTATCATGCCATTGAAGTCATTCGTCATGAAACATTAACCATTTCTCGAAAATTTGAGTTCCTGTGCAATTGCCACGTGTTATTAGAAAGCGTCTTCGAGGACACTCGAGGCTAAATATTGTCAAAGCCATGACACAAAACACTTAAAGCATTCATATAAAACAAAAACAGACCTTAATAGGAAGATTCTTATGTTTATTTTTTCCAGAAAATTTGTGGTACAATAGGAAAATTCAAGAATTCTTGGACACAAAATTCTGCTTTGACAAAGAAGAGAACGTTTATTTTGGAAATATAGTAGAGGAAATAAAACAACAATTCAGGATTATTGGTGAATGTTTTAATGTAAATGAAGAAACTTTGGTTGGAGAGGTGAAAAAATGTTTTCCAGGAAGCCTGCCCTTCACACATGCGAGCAACGAGTATCTTTTAGTTTCTAATGATGTTTACATAGAGCTTTAATTTTAAAATATATAGACGGGAATACTTTATATTCATAAAATATATTTGATATATTTTTAACATATTTTCTATTCTTCCAAGATAGGGATTATAAATAAAACTGCCTATGTTAGAGGGTCAATCGTCCTGAACGTGCTCGAAATATTTTTCACTAGGCGTTAAGCAACCCAAAATTAATCAACCATTATATATTTCTCACATGATTACATGATACGAAAATTAGTTGGCTTGATTGCCTAACCGGTATATGGTATCATGAAACAATATTAAGACATTTACATTGACTTTTCGTTAGGTCATTGATGATTTTCGTTAGTCAAAACTATCTACATTTCTTAAATGATAACGGAGATTTCTTCAATAATATGCCGAGATTCAATCTTTTGTGATCTGCGAATCATTTTTGTAAATTTTCAAAGGCTCGTTGGTTATAATATTGAAATTAAATAACTCGACTTGATAACAAGCCATATTTAGTCATATTAAATCGCTATGAAACTAATAACTGCTCATAATTTCCTTGCTTAACAATATCATAATATTCAATTCTTAACTAAGAAAGACTTGCATTCAGACATCTACGAAGGAAGACTTTCGTAACCATAAAACCTTTTGAAGAAGATAGTCAAGATGGTATGTAGAATTTTGTTTTAAAAATATTCAGAAAGGTCAAATAAAACATATAAACACCGTATTGCCTTCAACAATGAACAAAGCACACACAGCATAGTCGGCTATAAAAAGCCAAAAAATGACAAATGTAAAACAATTCAAACGAGAAAACTAACGGCCTAAGTTCTATACAAAAAATGAACGATATTCAAATATGTAACACCGACAACCACTGAATTACAGGCTCCTGACTTGGGACCGGCACAAACATACATAGTGTGGCGGGGATAAACATGTTAGTGGAATCCCAACACATTATAACAACAAAAAGACACTAAACACAAATCTGAGAGTACTCGCAGCTTATGAAAGATAGTTCAAAGTCACTAACAACTGATGTCTCCAACTTGAGATCCACGAAAAGGAATAAAATTAAATGGATTATTTTTATTCTCTCACTTAAACTTAGTATAAAATACAGACAATTAACGCATGTTTAATTTAAAAAGCAAGTTATATCCATAAAAAAATAAAGAATACGTTATTAAGAAAATCATATGAAATGCTTTGATAACATGTTGAGAGAGAAAGTGATTCTTACTGTCGCTGTAGTAATTTAAAACACCGATTACAAAATTTGATGCATTCGAAGCGCTTTTATGGAAGCCAAATATTTAAAAGCTAGAGCTGTACTGGTCTGAAACAGTTGACGAGCTATAGCACGAACAAGAAACAAACATAATAGAAAAATCCATCTGAGATCAATGTTGCCTGTATTGAACTTCACATCTTCTTATTTGTATTCCAGAAAACAATGACAATAGTAATAACGAACAGCTAGAAGAAAGAACATACACAAAAGATTTTAGCAAAAGTCTGTCGGAATTGTCACCCGAAGAGCTAGTTAATAGGATTTCTTGCAAATTTATCGAATATGACATTCCTGAAGGGACTGCCGGTATTATGATAAAGGAACGGATGACAGGAAAAAACTTCGAAAGACTAAAAAGCGACTATATCCATTTGATTTTCCCTCAGTTCAATGGTGGCAACAAATTATCGTTCATGACCATGAAAGATGATGTGTGCCACGAGGAACAAACACAACAATTATATCATCCACCTGGTGTACTGATTGAGCTACCAACTTCTCCGGATGAACATAACGAGGAACAAAAGCCAAGATACAGAGAAACATTCAGAAAATTTGACCAAGAGGCCAAGTTTTGTTATCACAACAACGGTGAGCTTACATCGTCTGTCACAAGACCGAGTAATTTGATCGATCCAGTGCACGTTTTTTCAAACCTACAGCTATTGGACGATGAATCATATATCAATATTGCAAATGAAGTTGTAGAGTTTGCAGCAGCTTGCTTATCGTCAAGAAGCAATGGCACAATTCATTTTGGGGTTCACAAATTGGATTCATATCCGATTAAGGGATATATACAAGGCTTACAAATCGACCAATGCAAGTGCTCTGATAAGATATATAAAACTGTGGAAGAGAGGTTTTATAATGACCAACATTCTTTAGTACTTAAATGCATCCGCCCTCCACAATTTATCAAGGTAACATCAAAAGAAAATCTAAACACTAAATTCGTTTTAGAGGTAGATGTAGTTCCTGCAAGCGCACTTATTCGTGAAGAGGCCTTCTTTATAAAAGGAAAGAGAGATGGCAGACCATTACTATTTGAATTATCCAATAACTGTATCAAATCATGGAATCTGGCGGATGAGGAGACAAGAAAATACATGTCAAAGTCCAAGAATTTGTTAGCTGATTATAGAAGAGACCAAGAAAGACGACCAAAGGTGAAACCCGTTAAAAAAGATTTGCGGGAAAAATTACTTGATCTCATATCTTTTGGTGAAGAGGAAATGTCAGCTGAGATATATCCGTTAGTGTTTCTCAGTCCCTTTGACAGCTCGAACAGCAATAATATTGGAATGAGCAATTTCGAATTTTTATTAGACCTAAATGCAAATGCTTTTTTTGATTTCGATTATTCCGCAAACAACAAAGGCCTCTATTATTTTATAGAAAACGAAAAGAGTCAAGTTCTTAAGGCACTTACTACTGACAACTTTGACCCAGAGAGCACGGAGAATAAACGTAAAAAGGATTCGCTCAGCAACCTCATTGACGACATATTAACATCAGCACTGAAGCCGTGGATTTTCTGTAATGGATATGAAGATATGCACAAAGAACCAATGACAATGGGGGAGTGGAAAAATACCCGTAGTAAAGGACTAAAAGAAGCAATTAGGTTTTATTACAAGGAAATCCCATGCGGTCGTGCATTGATTATATTTCTTCTCTTTTCAAAATATTATGATATCATGTTAGAAATAGCTGAAGAAGTGATGTTAACATTTCAACACCAATGGGTTGTTATTGCAGAAAATGAGGATATAGCTAATCACTGGTGTACCCAGCTTATTCAACGAGAAACTGTGAACAGAAAAGTAATGGAACGGCGTTGTGTATTAGGAATGCCATGGAGTCACATCAATCAAACTGTCAAGCAGCTTACAGGATCCCGTAGGGAAATACGATGTGAAATACCAACATCAAAAGGAGCATTTTGTCATTTAACGGAGAAGAAAAGAAATGAACTTGATGATCTAGCTATAATCAGTAGGAACGAATGTGACGATCCAGAAATCACAAATGACAGAACAGAATTAGAGAAGATGCGACGAACAGTAGAAGAAAAATTTTACAAAGGAGAAGAAGTATCATGGTGGAATTTCTGGTTTATTGATTTGGTTCTGAAGAGAGATGTACACAAACGACTAACTGACAAAATATTGAACGCCCTTGATGGAGGCAATGCTGACGAAGATAATAAAATAGGATTGGTAAATATTTATCATCAACCCGGTGCCGGAGGCACAACAACAACAATGCATGTTCTTTGGGAATTGCGGGAAAGATATAGATGTTGCATACTTAAAAAAGTTACAGACCAGACCGTTGATCAAATCGCCTCGTTTCGAAACTACGAAGACGGAGATGATCCAACACCACCTCTGATCATGATTGACAATTTAGACGAAGAAAAGCTAGGAGACTTATTTGCTAATTTACAACATCGCGCTAAAATAGTGGCTAGACGGAGTTCTGATATGAAAGTATTTTGTGTATTGCTTCTTTGTACCCGTCGACCAGTCATACCACTGAATCCAGACGAGGCTAGTGTGTTTCTACGACATGAATTATCCAACAAGGAATTAGATTGGTTTCGCAGAAAGCACAGTCATTTACTGGATCAGTTTAGGTTAAACCAAAGACCGGATCCTAAATTTCTAATTTCTTTTAACATACTCAAAGAAAATTTTAGCATGGAATATATCCAAAGAACGGCTAAAGAACTTGTAAAAGGCGTAGAAGACTCGGATGAAAGAACACTTCTAAAGTACTTGTCGCTGTTGAATACCTACGATCTCGAATGCCAGTCAATACCATTAAGTGCATTCGATTGTCTTATGATGACAGGTAATAGAGGCTATACAATCACATATGGTCTTACGCCTGGAAGAATGGGAAAGAGGTTGAACAAAGCTTGGGAACAAACAATAAGTCAACCATTACAAGTACTTATTAACAGAAATTTCAAGGCAGGATTAGGTGGCCAACTAATGGGACTGTCAATTATCAATCAGCTGTTCTCAAAACAAATTTTTGCCTGCTTTAATCAGCCACCGGTTAGCACAAGTGGAATATTTAAGGAATTCTTAGACAGTTCCATGTGTCAGTCATCAAATATGTCGGGAGGTGAGGTAATAAAAATTGTTAAAAACTTAGTCAAAAGAAGAGAAGAAAATAAAGATTCAGTCAAGGAAAAGTTTTCGCCATTGATTATGCATTTGCTTGAGTTTGAAGATGGAGAAAAAGCTGCTGAAATTCTAATTAAGGTATTCAATATGACATATGATGCCATGATATGTCAACAAATTGCTAGATTGTACATAAATATTCAGAACTGGAGTAAGGCCTCTGAATTTGCAAAGATAGCTACAGATATGAAACCACAAAATTCGTATTTGTGGGACACATATGGCCAAGTTCATAAATGTCACTTATTGAAGATGTATTTGGATGTATCAACAGATACACATGATTATGTTGACTGTGACTTTGAAGAAGCTGTTCAAATTGCTGCTTTGGCAATGCACAAATTTCGTCAGGAGCAACAGGTTAGCGAAGACGAACACGCCAGTAGATCAAATGATGCGGGTTTTTATGCAGAGTTAAAAATCATTATTTTGCTTTTAGATTTACTGAGATATTCTCCACTCGGTCAAAAGAAAGAAGTTTTGCACAAATATTTAACAGATAAAGATTTCCTACCAGATGAATCCTCACAATTCACACAAGAGTCAGTAGATTTTTTGAAAGGTTTGGAGGAAAGAGCGGAAACAACTGTCAGGACAATAGAAGAAAAAACCACTCAGTTAAAAGATGATATGTTTTATTCAACATTCGGACGTAAAATGCCATTGAAAAGTGATATTGCTTCTTTAAGAGAAAATCTGGATAGTTACTTCGGAGAAGACTGTGACTACATACCAGAAGTCTTATCAGAACAACACAAAGCTGCTTACAGAAGGAGACGTGTAAGAAGAATTGGTGGAACGTCCCTATCCAACTATCTTCATATTGACCCACTCGAAATGACAACCAAATTGAATCAGATTCTAGAAATGTTACTGGAAAATGTCAGATCAGATTACTGGGAGGTATTTGATATTATCAATCTAATAAATGTTGTAATAGCCATGCGAATACTGAAGATCCATCAAGAAAAAGTGACTTTTGCTTTTTTGACTCAATGCTCAAAGAAATGTTATGAGAGAATGGTAAGTGTTTCTTCAACAGACACGCGCTTATATTTAGAGGCATACATGTACTATGTTATATTTAATTGGCCCACCGAATTAAGAAGTAAATCTTCCTTGTGTTCAGTTGAACAACTTTTAGATGCAACTAAGAAATGGAGGGAAGCATTTCATACAAACCATCCTAGACAGAAAGAAAGCAGACCAATTCGAAAAAAAGAAACAACGTCATTTTTTCTTGGCAAAGGCATTGACATGAATGCGGTAGTACATTATTTAGAACTTAAAGATCCTTGGGGTAAAAAGTTTGTTAAAAGCGACAAGATTTGGGAGACACAAGACTTCATTCACAAACTACTCAGATTGAAAGGCACTCTTACGAGTGAAGGCACAGAGGTGTTATGTGAAATTGAACCCAGCCCCGGTCGCAAGTTTTCATTTCGAATTCCCACCTCATTTCCAATAGGCGTACGATCGCTATGGCAAAAGGGAATTTTTTTCGTTCTTGGTTTCAGCTGGTCTGGGATCAAAGCTTATGATGTTCGGCAAGATAAACCAGAAGAAGCCATTCCGCTATTGACTAAGGAAATACCGTCGCGGGACCAGAGAGGGGTAGGGCATCAAAAAGAGTCCAATTCTAGGAAAACAGGAGGACAGAAGTTTCAAACCCATGACGAGTTTATGGATTTATGTCAAAAAATTAAAGATCAAATGGATAAAATAGATGATGAACTAATTGGTTTTGGCGTCGGAAAAGAAAAGGTAGGACTATGTTTTTTCCGAAACTTCTTAACTTTACAAAAACTAGGTCATTGCATGACACAAACGTTTATACAAAATTATATTTGTCTTTTTGATTTCATTTGTACAGTGGTATTTTCAT
This sequence comes from Mytilus edulis, assembly GCA_019925275.1. Taxonomy (NCBI): domain Eukaryota; kingdom Metazoa; phylum Mollusca; class Bivalvia; order Mytilida; family Mytilidae; genus Mytilus; species Mytilus edulis. The sequence goes on along the minus strand of CM034354.1, from coordinate 60,721,352 downwards.
TAAAGAATATAACTACATTAAATCATAATAACAGGAAAAAATCATTCCTAAAAGATAACAGAAACATGCATTGCCAGCTCATTGTCACTCATAAAAGGTTGTCTCCTATGTGCATGATGTATCTGAAGTTACGCAAAAACGGTTCTTAACTGAAAGTCGTTTGTCTACAAGAAGTATGAAATATAGACCGATGTTTAGTTTTAACTATTGTCATTACGATGATATTAAAAAAATTGAAACATTTATATTTTTGTTTTGTAGCGCCAATTCCTAGAAAGACAAAAGGAGAAACTGAAAGCAGAACTGGAAAAGATAAGAAAGGATAGAGAAGATTTTTTTCAGTAACTGAAAAGTACTATACTAGAAATTTAATTGTTTATGTCATATGAGCCAATATTTGAGGGTCTAGATGAGGGCCTTTCATTGTTCAATTCCTCAAATGCTAAAACAAACACCAAATAATCAATCAATCAATAACATTTTTATATATTTTACTTATGGGTGCTCTACAAGAGTGGCGGTATATTACAGTGGGTCTCAAGATACAAATTTTGGCAGAGACTTCCTGCTTGGATGTACCCATTAATTACATATTGATTAAAAAAATATATAGATTCTTTAACTGCATATTACTTTAAGAACTTAAACTGTTGACCTTATGTTTTTGGTGTTTTTTTTATTTCTCATTGTTTGTATTTTATTATGAAAAATATATATGTTGTAATGTTCATGCCCCCTGGGGCCCATAATTTATAATATTTTACTCCTAATGATTGCAAAAGTAACAGGGTTCCAAACTTGTTTATTGAAAATAATGGCATTACATTTATTTTTCAATTAAAGAAATTAGAAATGAAGACCCTAATAAACTTCTAATAATTAAAATCCGTCAATTATTTTAACACACTTCACATACATATATGTGTATTACATATCAGGGTAAGTGAATATGAAACTGCAGATTCGACTCTTTTTATCATTTCAATGAATTATATTAGATACATTTATGAAACATGTTTTCCGTAATCCGTGTTTACTGTGTCAAGAAAAACAATTGCATATATATATATTAATAATTTAATTTTGGATGTAACGCGTCTTCTGATTGGCTGACGTTATTTTGTTATGAACCCATCGACATAATTTACTCATGTGACCGTGATGTCATCAACGTTTTTTTCAAGGTTTTCTACGGTTTAAATGGAATTTAGAATTAAATTATAAGAAATGACTGTAATATTTTTTCTGTCTATTCGAAATAACATAAAAAATGTGGTGCACACTGTTAAATAACCCGCTACGCGCGTTATTCAGTGTGCACCAAATTTTTTATGTTATTTCTTCATAGACAGAAAAAATATTACAGTCATTCCTTAATTGTACATAAGTTTAAGAACGAACAAAAATGCGTGAAAATAACTTTGTTGTTAGTTAATTCTGTAGGAATAATGGCTTCAAGACCATTTACATATTATTTTTGATTTATCGTGTCTTTTATGTATAATACACAACTCATTGTAGTTATGTTCATCCCTTTTACATCACCCTTAAAATTTACCAAATTCATGTTTTGAATGTTGATAATTTAAAAAAAATATCTTTGAATATCAATTGAACACCGAATTCAAGTGCAATATTGATCAAAACTTAAGACATATAACATTTTCAGCAAAATTTACAATAAAAACTATTATGTGTTATCAATTCTACAAAAAAAAAGTTTTCAATCCAGACCCTTGAAACTTCACAAAATATTTGCAAACCGTTGTAGGTTGTTGTTTTTTTTATTATGAATTTGTATAAAGATGTCCCCAAATTGTTAAGCATTTCATTTTTCCATATATTTTTAAATTTCAATGTGCGCCTTAATTATGGAGTTGTATAAAGATAACCTTGAATTGCTTAACATTTCACATTTCCATTTATTTTTAAAGTTTGATATAGACCAATCTCAATTTAATTACAAAACAGAATGATTTGCAAACCATCGATATATCTGTCAATTTCGTCACTCGTTATTTAAGGAGTTTTGTAGAATATTGCTGTACATATATTTGTTATGTTGAGATACTATTTTATAATCACACACACAGGAAAACTAAATAAACGAATATCAGTTGGAAACTGCATGGGATAACATATACAAATAGGCATATTTTAGGAGGTTAATATTTTTAAAAAAAATGTCTAGATTAAATGTTTTTTTTACCACGAAACAAAAGCTTCTTGTTTATGAGCATATACAGTGTTTCAATGTTGTCTTTTTTCTTTAATGGATTCCCATTTTATATATTTCCAAGATGGGCTATATTTATATAAGAAACATATCATCTGTTAATATTAATTAATATTTATGGCAGCATATTTTAATTCAAAAGTAATTTATTTTGAATATTTATGTTTACAAGATTACTGGGGTAAAACTAGTCATTTATTGTTACTGATAATTATGAGGATATGAATAAAGTCCGTTTAGTTTTAGATTTTTGTTTTTAATATATCTTATTTATTCAGTGTCCTATACATTCACATGTCAGGAGGACGACAGATAAAATTAAAAGTCTTATGCTGAGTTCACACGTAATTCGAATTCGATTCCCATTAACTAATTCGAATTAGTTTAATTCGCATTCGAAACGTTTTACGTCCTAACGTCAATTCTAATTCGAATTGAAATTCGCGTCAACTTCGCTTTACTGTCCAAACGACGTTTGAAAATTAATAAAGGCTAAAATAAAAATAACTTTAACGGCAAAAATTGTATTGATTGATTTATTGATGGTTGCTAAAACGTCTAGTGGCAAATATTTCATGCATGTTCAGGACGACGGTATCAATGTATCTGTACCAGTTGCGGATTTTGACAATTCACATCTCTGCATGCCAAAATAATCCAAGACTATTTTCAAAAAAGAAGGCGTATATGTCAAAAACTTAAAGAACAAAAAGAATGACGAGAACTGGACAAGGAACTAGAGCTTTAAGTCAAGCTTTAATTACAAGGATCTGAAAAAGTTCTGTTCTGTTTCTGCTACTTACTGCCACATTATCCTCTTGTACACGTTGCTTGCTTCCGTAAATATTTGAGAGAACAGTGTGTGTGTGCGAGCTACGTAACAATGTTGGACAACCTTTCAATCAGTTAAGAACATTTAAAAATGCATAAAATATTCATAGTCACGAAGTGCTTTAGCCTTTGATCTATAATTCAATTAATTTTTAAGTTGTATTATAAAAGTAATGCGTCTTGTGCACATTTTCATCTTTCAACAGTGATAGATAATGACAAATACGTTCGGTTTAACTGAACACGGAAACGAACAACGTACATGTACGTGCATTTGACACATAACTAAAAAAAAAACCGCACAAATCCGCAAACGTAAGTTACAAAAAAGGAGATGTGTTATGATTGCCAATGAGACAACTATCCACCAAAGTTCAAATAAAGAGGGTGTGAGCAATTATCTGCAGCCGTATGGCGCTAAACAGACCACAGTGAGAAAAACACATAACGTACAAATATAAAACATTTAAATTGAGAAAATAACCGACCTAGTTTATAAAAAGAACACGGACCAACGACCCCACTGAACTACTCCTGACTTGGGCGAAGCCATACAGAATGTGACGGGGTTAAACATGTTTGTGAGCGCTAAAACTCTCCCGAACCTCGGATAGTGGTGTAATATTACAACAGAAGAACAAACTATAAAAAAAACAGTTGAAAAGACCTAACGAATCAGGTGGATCGGACCATATGAGTATTTGGACAAAACAAAACTGATGCCACAACCCTTCATAAAAACAACGTGGTGCTGAGGAAAATGTGAAAAGATTCAACAGACGAAGAAGTTGATCATATAAAAAAGAAGTTGTGGTATGATTGCCAATGAGACAATTGTCCACAAGAGACCAAAATGACACAGCCAACAACTATAGGTTACCGTACGGCCTTCAACAATGAGCAAAGCCTATACCGCATAGTCAGCTATAAAAGGCCCCGATAAGACAATGTAAAACAAATAAAATATGCTTCTAGGACAATCCATCAGTGCTTTTTCTTTTAAGAGCCTTATTAACATGCCAATGGTAGGATATGTACAAATGACTAAGACCGACTAAGGCTAATTTGAGGGGTGGTCAGAGGGGTCCTGATCCCGAAATCCCGGGCTTAAAACCATGAAATTCCGAGATGCAAAATTTAAAGAATTTCATATCCCGAAATCGAAAAATATATTCCCGGATCCCGTAAGGATCAATCCCCAAATCCCGATCTTAAAAACACCCGATCCCGACGTCCGAAAAGGTCATGCCTCCCTCCATAATCTCTACCCTACTTTCATTTTTGCCATATCACTACTTTCACTTTCAACAATAATTTTTATGACCCATTTATGGGCATTATGTGTTCTAGTCTGTGCATCCGTGCGTTCATTCGTTCGTCCGTCCGTCTGTCCGGCTTCAGGTTAAAGTTCAAGTTTGGTCGAGGTAATTTTTGATGAAGTTGAAGTCTAATCAACTCGAAACTTAGTAAATCTAGTGCCGATGTGGCATCCGTGTACTATGGAACATTCTTGTTTCCACATGTTTTACTTATTTTAATATATATGCAACTGGTATGACCCCTTAAATAGTAAACATTTCAAAGAAAACAGTAGACAGAATACAGAGAGTCTCTGTATATTAAAGTAGTATGATTGTAGTTTACATGTAGATAAACGCGAAAATTAATTGTCCTATCTAACGAGGTATAATAGTTGTGGTTCTTGCGATCTGAAAACCATGATATGGAGAACGCTCTGATTGGCTTATTCATTTTTCCTTTTTGTTATCTATCATACGATTGGTTGTACTTGTGCATGTTTCAAACCGGAAGTCTTATTTAGGACTAAAGTCAGTCTGATGACGGAATCAATATCCGGACTCCTTTTTTGTCGTTTTTCTCCAAAAATAACTCAATCTGAATTATCATAAGAATGGATGACAAATGCGACTATGCATGTTACCTATAGAACACAGAGGCATGATGATTAATTTATCGTGGAAGGAAGAGAAGCAACACACAAAATGGAGGGTTTCTTATCGTCGAGTTGCAAGTTGCGAGTTAAGAAAGTTGAGTTGCGAGTTAAGCAAGTCGAGTTTCGAGTTACAAAAGTCGAGTTGCGAGTTACGAAAGTCGAGTTGCGAGTTACGAAAGTCGAGTTGCGAGTTACAAAAGTCGAGTTGCGAGTTACAAAAGTCGAGTTGCGAGTTACGAAAGTCGAGTTGCGAGTTACAAAAGTCGAGTTGCGAGTTACGAAAGTCGAGTTGCGAGTTACAAAAGTCGAGTTGCGAGTTACGAAAGTCGAGTTGCGAGTTAGAAAAGTCGAGTTGCGAGTTAGAAAAGTCGAGTTGCGAGTTAGGTAAGTCGAGTTGCGAGTTACGAAAGTCGAGTTGCGAGTTACGAAAGTCGAGTTGCGAGTTACAAAAGTCGAGTTGCGAGTTAAGAAAGTCGAGTTGCGAGTTTCAAAAGTCGAGATGCGAGTTACAAAAGTCGAGTTGCGAGTTAAGAAAGTCGAGTTGCGAGTTAAAAAAATATTGTTTACACCGAATTTTCAGGTTTGATTCACATTTGATAAACAAAACATGCATGCACCTGAACTTAGTTATTCCCGTGATTGTGGGATTTGAAACAGTTTATGTGATACTTATTTATTAGAGTCTAATATAAGTTAAGTTCTGGAAGCATTTAAAAAAAATAATGTATCCTTAATGGACGAGATCGATCTTATTTAATTCAATGCGTTTACACTACAACAAAAAAAGAACCGATCTGACCATAAATTACCATGATTACCTTTCGTTAAAACAAATAATCCTAAAAATAGAATAGTAAAGGAAATTCTGCATCTCGCGCAAACTATAACACATTGCAAAATCATTGAGAAAATAGTTTGCTCATTGGAATTTCGTACGGACTTATTAATCATTATTTTGGATCGTACATCACAAGTCATTAAACAAAGATATGTGTGTAAACTATATATCTATCGCTAAATAACGAACGGCCAATGCGTTTGAAGATGAGGATTTGCAGCAAACAAATAGAACTTATTGATTTAGAAGATAATAAAAAAATAGCCGAATCTATGTTTACTTTTCGTATTCCATCCATCATTTTTAAACACGCCGAACATGCGCAGATTTATTTTCATATCTGAATATATATTAACATTCACCTGACAAAAGCGATCGATCTAAACATTTAAACCTTGAAAAAAGATCGATTCAAATAAGATTAATCTTTTTAAAACTACATCGATATATATATATAGACTTTTTAAATCCGATTGAAGATCGATATTTTCCGTTTTCATTATTACATCCATCGCTTTGAAAAACGTGTGTTTTTGCCGCCAAACATAGGTAGTAATTTCCATGCAATCGTGACAGATATGTATAATAAAAGTGAATTATGTGCGAAAATAGATAATGTGCTTACTTCTAATTTGTATTCCCAAATTGAAGTAAACGAAGGGGATATTTTGAATCCCAACCTTTTTAAGATTTTTATAAAAGAATTTAACCGGATGTATTAAATGAAACCCTAGATGCTGTTGATATAAATGACCGCAAAATTGAGTGCCTCATGTATGCAGAGGATCTTGTTATTTTTTGTCTAGTTCCAAGGCAAGTCTTTCAAAAACGAGTGTTTAGCGGTCACTCTATCTAAAACCAAAGTTAATATGTTTAACAAACCTGGAAAAATTTTAAAAGAATATTTGTATTGCGAAAAAGATATAATAGAATGTGTTTACAATTATTAGTATCTAGGTTTAAAATGTATATTGACTTTTTAAGAATGGAAAGGGAGAGCTATACAAAAAATCACTATAAGCAATATTCAAATTGCGAACTTCATCATCTTACAATCCAAGTAATTTTACTCTATAACATATATATATAGTGCATGCGATTTGGTGTCACGATATCACAGTAGCATGGGTTCGAATCCCGGCGAGGGAAGAACCAAAAATTTGCGAAAGCAAATTTACAGATCTAACATTGTTGGGTTGATGTTTAATTTAATTAAGTTTAAAATAACTTATAATTGACAATATCAAACATGTGAACACGTCTATATAACTCAAGTTTAAACCTAAGTTAGTGACTCAGTTTAATAAGTTACCCAATACTTTCAGAGGCGGATTTAGGAGGGGGCGGGGCCAGGGGCCCCCTTTTTGGAAAAAAAAAGTGTTTGCTTATATAGGGAATCACTGAAGCGTGACTGGAGCGGGCCCCCTCTTAGGTCAGTCAGTGGGCCCCCACTTATGAAAATTTCTGGATCTGCCACTGACTTTAAAAAAATACGTATGAAATCACGATGTAGCAATAATCATTTTATACTTTCCAATTAAATCTTACCTGTAAATGGCGCAAATATAGTTTTTACAATAGTATCTTTGACAGCTACATTCATAAAATAAAGAATAAAAATGGGGAATGAGTCAAAAAGACAGCAACCAAATCAAAATATACAATTCAACCAAAGGTCATTAGGTCTACAAATTAACACAGCGAAAAATCACACACCTAGAGGGAGCCCTGAGCAGGCCCGAAACACAATATATGTAGATACAGAATGTAGACGCCATTCTATGCTGCTAAATATAAAGATGAACCAAAATTAAAATGTATACAAGAGCAACAAAGGCTAAAGGTTCCTGAAATTGGTCAGACACAAAAAAGCGGCGTGTTTAAACTGGTTTTATTCACGCCCATCATATCCCCTTCATTTCTAGCCAATGCATAAGACATGTATAATTTTAACATCCTCAATTTTGAGTGTCACTGACAAACAATAAATTTTGCGGTCCCTAAAGAATATTGCCCGGCTCCGCAGCTGCCCCAAAAAGCCCACTTTAAACGAAATCTGCAGAAGGGGTGTTTTACATATATGAAATATAGTTTAGTTGTTATGTCCCTTTACGTTTAATACGACGGTGCTATGTATGAAATTTAAAAATAATTAAAATGCAAGCCATCTGCTGTTTTTCAAAAGGCTATCTGCTTCTTCAGAAAATACTAAACGTAGTGATTATCTAGTCCATTTTATTTTTACAAGAGACTCAGATAGAGTCCAAACCACAAAAATAATCAACAACACTATATACAATTCTATAAGAAATTCATCATTCCGAAATGTTATCAGTTACACCAAAAAATTGAAATATTTTAGTTTCCACATTTTTACGCAATTCGACTTTTGTAACTCGCAACTCGACTTTCTTAACTCGCAACTCGATTTCTTAACTCGCAACTCAACTATTGTAACTCGCAACTCGACTTTCGTAACTCGCAACTCGACTTTTGTAACTCGCAACTCGACTTTTGTAACTCGCAACTCGACTTTTGTAACTCGCAACTCGAATTTTGTAACTCGCAACTCGACTTTCGTAACTCGCAACTCGACTTTCTTAACTCGCAACTCGACTTTTGTAACTCGCAACTCGACTTTCGTAACTCGAAACTCGACTTTCGTAACTCGCAACTCGACTTTCGTAACTCGCAACTCGAATTTTGTAACTCGCAACTCGACTTTCGTAACTCGCAACTCGACTTTCTTAACTCGCAACTCGACTTTTGTAACTCGCAACTCGACTTTTGTAACTCGCAACTCGAATTTTGTAACTCGCAACTCGACTTTCGTAACTCGTTACTCGACTTTCTTAACTCGCAACTCGACTTTTGTAACTCGCAACTCGACTTTCGTAACTCGAAACTCGACTTTCGTAACTCGCAACTCGACTTTCGTAACTCGCAACTCGACTTTTGTAACTCGCAACTCGACTTTCGTAACTCGCAACTCAACTTTCTTAACTTGCAACTCGATTTTCTTAACTCGCAACTCGATACTCGACAACAAGTGAATCTCCACAAAATGAGGTCTTCTCGTTTAATAGTATAGATGATCTAGGGCTCTTTTGCATTAGACAGGAATACACATGACATTGTAAAATTATTCCCGAAGCAATTTTTTAAAAGAGGGACGAAAGATACCAAAGGGACAGTCAAACTCATAAATCTAAAACAAACTGCAGTAGCCATTTTGCATCAATTTAATATAAAAATATCTAAAACCATATTTATATGTATCAGTGGCAATTGACCGATCATATAATATCAAAAGTAACATTTTCAAAGCGGCAGGAGCAACGATCTCAATTATCGGCGAAATCAAAATATATAATTTTTGAAATAAACTATAAGACACCAATAAATGACATTCAATAAACCGGTTCTTAATAATTTCTATCTCAATGTGTGCATTTGGGTTGAAAAAACATTAAATGGTTCTTTCAAACAAATTCAATTGTTTTTTTTTTTTTGTATTCGTTGAAAGAATTAATATTTTTAAAATGCTACCATCATGCATTTTTCTGATCGAAGTCGACACTTTAATTATTTAGATCGTTGATAAGGTAGTGTAATCGATGACACATTGCCAATTGATTTTACTTCACGTTTTAAAGTAGCAATTATGTTTGAAAATGATAAAAATCATACCTTCGCGTTCATTAGCATAATACATAGTTAGTTAAACAGTTTACGCATGCCGATTCTGCTGCAGATGAATGATTTAACAACTGAATGTGTAAGTATTTTATACATTCTGTATATGGTAATTTTATCCGATCTCTAAACAATACAGTCAGGTTTTTTCAAGTAGTAAAAGAACACTTGTCATTGAATAAATGCACAGAAAGTTTGCTAGATTTAAAATAATTAAAATCGGTTATGTTTAGCAGACGCCATTTTGTTTAAGGTTATAGTTGTCTTTTGACATCGATTTACATCTTTTCTTTTTTAATTAATATATTTATTTTGTGTCATAGATCAAATATATTCGTTCACTGTATGCCGGTTTACTTGTTTTTTGTTAATATGTCGTTTTGATTGAGTGTAGCCATTTTAATTGATATTTTATAGCGAGTCCATCTGTGCCGATATGATACACAATTGTTTTGTGTAAGATTGAAGACTGGCACCTGTTAAAACGTTTAAAACCGCTACAAATGTGGTTGTTGATGTGGTTCATAAATAAGTGTTTATCGATTTTTGTCGACCCTTCGACTTTTGTCGAAAAAGCGAGACAATTATGCAATCTTACATTCCGTCGTCGTCGTCGTCCACAAATATGCACTGTGTGGTTTAGGTTTTTGGAATTTTAATAACTTTCTTAAGCTGTCCTGGATTTCTACCAAACTTGGACAGAAGCTTGTTTATGGTCATATTTGTTTCGTATTTTACTTATAAATGGACTTAGTTTTTCTGCCAAGAAACATAACATTCACTCTGTGGTTAAATTAAAAAATAATAATAACTTTCTTTAACTATCATGGATTTCTACCAAACACGAACAGAAGCTTGTTTATGACCAAAAGCTAGTATCTTGAAGAAAATTTTGTTAAAACTTTGTATCCGTTTACTTATAAATGGAACATACCAGACTCAAGCTAGCGAACAATAAGAAAACGCGCAAACATGATCATGCCTAAAAAGCGAAGACTTGCAATAACACCAAACGTACCTTAAAATCTAAAGATAATTATTTCCAGTAGAAAGACGAAATGCAATACCATTTTAACACAAACAAAATTAATTCGTTATTCTTGTATTTAAAACATTTTTTTTTAGCTTATCCTTTCTCTTTTTAGTGTTCTCTGATATGAGATGGGTTTGTTGTCTTTATGTTTGAACAATGAATAACAATTAAAGTTCACACTTAACTAGTGTAACGATACAATTTAACTTTCTAGCTTATATATGTGTTTGAAAAGAAAAGAAAGAAAAAACAGACAGAATTCGGAACGTCAAGTATTTTTTTGTTGTTGTTAGATTTTCTGTAGTAATAAAGGCTTACAACTATATTATACGCAGTTTTCTTCTTTATGCACTTGCCTATGATTGCCTGGACCCAAATACCCAGGTGGGTAAAGTTACGGACCTTTTTTTTAAGGTCCAAAGTTGGGGTCGGGTGACCCTACCACCCCCTTAATTAATTCATAGTAAAGTCCCTACGGCTTTTGTCCACACTAGGTAAACTCGATAGGCACTTGCCTAAGGTTGCCTGGGCCCAAATACTCAGGTGGGTAAAGTTACGGACCTTTTTTTTAAGGTCCAAAGTTGGGGTCGGGTGACCCTACCATCCCCCTTAATTAATTCATAGCAAAGTCCCTACGGATTTTGTCCACACTAGGTAAACTCGATAGGCACTTGCCCAAGGTTGCCTGGGCCCAAATACTCAGGTGGGTAAAGTTACGGAACTTTTTTTTAAGGTCCAAAGTTGGGGTCGGGTTACCCTACCATCCCCCTTATTTAATTCATAGAAAAGTCCCTACGGCAAAGCTTTTGTCCACACTAGGTAAACTCGATAGGCACTTGCATAAGGTTGCCCGGGCCCAAATACCCAGATGGGTAAAGTTACGGAACTTTTTTTTTTAGTTCCAAAGTAGGGGTCGGGTGACCCTACCATCCCCCTTATTTAATTCATAGCAAAGTCCCTACGGCAAAGCTTTTGTCTACACTAGGTACACTCGATAGGCTCTTACCTAAGGTTGCCTGGACCCAAAAACCCAGGTGGGTAAAGTTACTTTGGACCTCAATGAAAAAAGTTCCGTAACATTACCCACCTGGGTCTTTGGGCCCGTGCAACCTTGGGTAAGTGCCTATTGGGCAAAAAAGCTTTGCCGTAGGGAAAATTTGAAGAAGGAAAGAGGGGGGATGGTAGGATCACCCATCCCCAACTTTTCACCTCAATTAAAAATGTTCCGTAACTTTACCAACCTGGGTCTTTGGGCCCAGGCAACCTTGGGCAAGTGCCTATCATTTGTACTTAGTTGGCAAAAAAGCTTTGCCGTAGGGAAAATTTAACTTTGGACCTTAATTTAAAATGTTCCGTATCTTTACTCACTTTGGTCTTTGTGTCAAGGCAACCATGGACAAATGCATATCATATGTAATTAGTGGTCAAAAAAGCTTTGCCGTGGGAAAAATTTAACGAAGGAAAGAAGGGGGATGGTAGGGTCCCCTACCCAAACTTTGGACCTCAATGAAAAAAGTTCCGTAACCATACCCACATGGGTCTTTTGGCCCAGGCATCCTTTGGTAAGTGACTATCATTTGTACCTATTTGGCAAAAAAACTTTGCAGTTGGGAAAATTTTATGAAGGAATGGAGGGCGGATGGTAGGGTCACCCTATCCCAACGTTGGACCTCAATGAAAAAAGTTCCGGAACAGTACCCACTTGGGTCTTTGGGCCCAGACAACCTTGGGCAAGTGCCTATCATTTGTACCTATTGGGCAAACAAGCTTTGCCGTTGGGAAATTTTTTTGAAGGAAAGGAGGGGGATGGTAGGTTCACTCTTCCCCAACTTTGGACCTCAATTAAAAAGGTTCCGTAACTTTAACCACCTGGGTTTTTGAGGCAAGGCAACCTTGGGCAAGTGCCTATCATTTATTCCTAGTGGGCAAAAAAAACTGTGCCGTAGGGAAAATTTTATGAAGGAAAAGAGAGGGATGGTTAGGTCACCCTACCCCAACTTTAGACCTCAATTAAGAAAGTTCCGTAACTTTTCCCACTTTGGTTTTTGGGTCCAGGCATCCATGGGCAAGTGCCTATCATATGTACTTAGTGGTCAAAAAGCTTTGCTGTAGGAAAAATTTAACGAAGGAAAGAAGAGGGATGGTAGGGTCCCCTATCCTAACTTTGAACCTCAATGAAAAAAGTTCCGTAACATTACCCACCTGGGTCTTTGGGCCCGTGCAACCTGCGTAAGTGCCTATCATTTGTACCTATTGGGCAAAAAAGCTTTGCCGTAGGGAAAATTTAAGAAGGAAAGAGGGGGGATGGTAGAATCACCCTACCCAAACTTTTCACCTCAATTAAAAATGTTTAGTAACTTCACCAACTTGGGTCTTTGGGCCCAGGCAACTTTGGGCAAGTGCCTATCATTTGTATTTAGTTGGCAAATAAGCTTTGCTGTAAGGTAAAATTTTATGAAGGAAAAGAGGTGATTGTAAGGTCACCCTACCCTAACTTTGGACCTCAATTTAAAATGTTCCGTAACTTTACCAACTTTGGTCTTTGGGTCAAGGCAACCATGGACAAGTACCTATCATATGTACTTAGTGGGCAGAAAAGCTTTGCCGTGGGAAAAATTTAACGAAGGAAAGAAGGGGGATGGTAGGGTCCCCTACCCAAACTTTGGACCTCAATGAAAAAAGTTCCGTAACCATACCCACCTGGGTCTTTTGGCCCAGGCAACCTTGGGTAAGTGCCTATCATTTGTACCTATTGGGCAAAAAAACTTTGCCGTAGGGAACATTTTATGAAGGTAAAGGAGGGGGGATGGTAGGGTCACTCTATCCCAACTTTGGACCTCAATGAAAAAAGTTCTGTAACATTACCCACTTGGGTCTTTTGGCCCAGACAACCTTGGGCAAGTGCCTATCATTTTTACCTATTGGGCAAACAAGCTTTGCCGTTGGGAAAATTTTTTGAAGGAAAGGAGGGGGATGGTTGGTTCACTCTTCCCAAACTTTGGACCACAATTAAGAAAGTTCCGTAACTTTTCCCACTTTGGTTTTTGGGTCCAGGCATCCATGGGCAAGTGCCTATCATATGTACTTAGTGGTCAAAAAGCTTTGCTGTAGGAAAAATTTAACGAAGGAAAGAAGAGGGATGGTAGGGTCCCCTATCCTAACTTTGAACCTCAATGAAAAAAGTTCCGTAACATTACCCACCTGGGTCTTTGGGCCCGTGCAACCTTGGAAGTGCCTATCATTTGTACCTATTGGGCAAAAAAGCTTTGCCGTAGGGAAAATTTAAGAAGGAAAGAGGGGGGATGGTAGAATCACCCTACCCCAACTTTTCACCTCAATTAAAAATGTTTAGTAACTTCACCAACTTGGGTCTTTGGGCCCAGGCAACTTTGGGCAAGTGCCTATCATTTGTATTTAGTTGGCAAATAAGCTTTGCCGTAGGTAAAATTCTATGAAGGAAAAGAGGTGATTGTAAGGTCACCCTACCCTAACTTTGGACCTCAATTTAAAATGTTCCGTAACTTTACCAACTTTGGTCTTTGGGTCAAGGCAACCATGGACAAGTGCCTATCATATGTAATTAGTGGGCAGAAAAGATTTGCCGTGGGAAAAATTTAACGAAGGAAAGAAGGGGGATGGTAGGGTCCCCTACCCAAACTTTGGACCTCAATGAAAAAAGTTCCGTAACCATACCCACCTGGGTCTTTTGGCCCAGGCAACCTTGGGTAAGTGCTTATCATTTGTACCTATTGGGCAAAAAAACTTTGCCGTAGGGAAAATTTTATGAAGGTATAGGAGGGGGGATGGTAGGGTCATCCTATCCCAACTTTGGACCTCAATGAAAAAAGTTCTGTAACATTACACACTTGGGTCTTTGGGCCCAGACAACCTTGGGCAAGTGCCTATCATTTTTACCTATTGGGCAAACAAGCTTTGCCGTTGGGAAAATTTTTTGAAGGAAAGGAGGGGGATGGTTGGTTTACTCTTCCCCAATTTTAGACCTCAATTAAAAAAGTTCCGTAACTTTACCCATCTGGGTTTTTGGGACAAGGCAACCTTGGTCAAGTGCCTGTCATTTGTTCCTAGTGGGCAAAAAAAACTTTGCCGTAGGGAAAATTTTATAATGGAAAAGAGAGGGATGGTAAGGTCACCCTACCCCAACTTTGGACCTCAATTAAAAAAGTTCCGTAACTTAACCCACTTTGGTTTTTGGGTCCAGGCATCCATGGGCAAGTGCCTATCATATATACTTAGTTGTCAAAAAAACTTTGCCGTAGGGAAAATTTTATGAAGGAAAAGAGAAGGATGGTAGGGTCACCCTATACAACTTTTGACCTCAATTAAAAAAGTTCCGTAACTTTATGCACCTGGGTCTTTGGGCCCAGGCAAGTTTGGACAAGTGCCTATCATTGTACCTTGTGGGCAAAAAAGCTTTGCCGTAGGGAAAGTCTTATGAAGGAAAGGAGGGGGATGGTAGGGTCACCCTTCCCCAACTTTGGACCTGAATTCAAAAAGATCCTTAACTTTACCCACCTGGGTCTTTAGGCCAAGGCAACCTTGGGCAAGTGCCTGCTATGTGTACCTAGTGGGCAAAAAAGCTTTGCCGTAGGGAAAATAACCAAATTATTTATGTCAAATCGTTTTCGTTCTATTTGACGTGTGTAATTCTTACACTTATCGTTTTTTTTTTCGAAATGTAATAAGTAAATTACTAGAGTGACTATTTACTTTTGAATAATTACGTGAATTAGCTAGTTTTTAGGCGAAAAGTGATCAATATAATGGTTATCAGCTTTACTTTTCAATCGTATAATTTCTATAAGCTTGAGGATCTAATTGTATCGCTTAACTATACACATGAAAAAAAGTATTGCAACACCTTGATTTTTCCAAACTTGAAACATCAGCCTCTTATTTTGACTGGAATATGATAATATATTTGTAAAATAATATTGAAACGTAGTTAATGATAACTTTGGCATTAAAACGAACAAAAAATGTATTAAAAAAATATGTTTTATCTAACCAAATTTTTTATAACAAAATGAAGTGTTTTTTGTACAAAAAAAAATGCATTGACCACTTTTACTGTAGTCAAAATTTACAATGTCAGACATTTCATAATTAATCTTTGGATGATTGTTCACATCATGATTGATCGTTATACGCCAAAGAATTAGTACTTTGTGCGCAGCCTCCATTAAAACGGATAACCGCATGCATCTTAGCGTCTTCTGATTCTTGTCATAAGTCGACTAATTTGTTGCTAAGGTAGCAGCAAGCATTCCTGACGAATGGTATTGTTTATTTCATGACGTTTTTGAACTAGGGTTTCCTTTCGTGCACTTTACGCCAAATACCGTCCCATATATGCTCGATATGGTTCAAATTCGGGCTACAATCGGGCAAAGGAAGATAAATCGAATTCCATTGGAACAATGGATCATCCTCCACGATGCTAATTTCCAACTTTTGCGAGCTCTGCCCTATATTGGATATGGGCAACTGTCTGTCTGTTCGTAGGCAAAGGTCCCCGAAATGGTCTTATCGCACGATAACCAGAAGCGATGAACCGATCTCGAACAATTCTTGTTTAAAGGCTCCTGAGTAGTAGGGACGGATCAGTTTTAGTCCCCCCAAAAACACAAGGCGTTAAGGTTTACGATGCCCCGCCCCCAATATGATATATGGGCATATACTAGCCCTAATGACGTCAGCGGAAGTAAGGAAGATGAATCACGACGGATGGACGCCGGTCATATTTGGTCATGACGCAACCATGAATCATCAGGATGCAAGATCGGGGCATGACTCACTACATGACAATACCATTTCGGATACCTTCTGGTGGATCTGAAGGCCGCTACACCCGAACACTTGAGATTACGTAGCGACGTCTTGGGCGGAGGCGAGGACAACGCCGAAGCCGAGGACGAAGACGTCGATTCCACCGGAAGCGAATCGAACACCATGGAATTCGGGGAAGAAGACGTCGGAAGCGAATCGGACCTGATGGCTTGCCGCGCATGCGGACTGGTATTTGCGCACGCCCGGGGACTCGAGATCCATCAAGAGAGGGACTGTGGCGAAGAACCATCCGCCAAACGATGCAGAATGGAAGACGACGGCGTGGAGGGAACCTACGGATACGAACTGGAGTGTTATCTCGAAGACCTGACGGCGACCGTGTGTTGTGCCGATGAACTGCCGGGTGAAGTCTCGAACAGGCCCCGCAGTTTCGTCGTCAACACGGACGACTGCGACGGCAAGGGCATTCACTGGGTGGCGTTCCATTTCCCGCGAGAGGGACCCGTCGAATTTTTCGATTCACTCTATTGCGTTTCTCTTATGGATTGAATTAGTTAACTTTTTCAGCACTTCAAACACTTGCGAAATGCGTTACATGGACAGTTCAAAAAAGTTTTGGAAACTTGGATGGATATTATTTGGCAGCAAGTTTAATCGATTCATGATGGGATTCAAAAACACGTCGCAAATTACGTTTGGTGAAACTGTACAAGGTTCCTTCAATCCAACTGAAGCAGACATAAACTTTGCAGTTCCAGATATTAAGATTCTAGAAACTTTCAACCATATAACTCTACGAAAAACATCATACATGAACCTGGAATCTTCACTGCCATTATACATGATATCGCCAATTCCCTACAGGATACTTCAGCATGCTACTTATTTGATGGAAAGACACTAAAACAAGGTTTAAGTGGAACACATGATGATATCAATCTTCTTGGATTTAATATATTAGTGTGTCCCCGACATCATTAGATATTCGATGTGTTGCCGACATCCTTTTTCCATTTTTTAAAAATAAGACGTTTTTCAACCATAATGACGGATATTTGTGAGTAACAAGTATTTTCCAGAGTACAATAAAGAATTCGGACATGTTCATTTGTTGATAAAGTAGGCGGTTCTTGATAATCAAGATGTTGTTATGAAAAATTTTGCCGATATCCTGCATGTTTGACCTAATTCCTAAAACTGGTATCGAAGTGTTTGTAAAATTGAGATAACCAATAATATTAAGCGATGGCTCATTTATTTTCTTACTTTATATAGTCTTTGGTGGACTATTTTGTATAATCATAACCCTCATATAACTGGCATAATAAGTAAAATTCTTACCTTGAAGCGACAAGATGGTGGTCCAATTTCAATCGCCGACACCCTGTGTGATGACGTAGATTCCCCCCTTGATTTACCTGCTGGAGAAAAGTCTTTCCGATGTCATTTTAAATCATATTGGTCCGTTCTATACACGATGCAAACTCTAATTCCAATATATATGGCATGACATTCTCCTATTTTACATTTTTTTTCCGTCTCAACCAAGATGGTTTACAAGGCGTGTTTGTAATGAAGTCCGAGGTAAAACTATAAGGTTCTTTAAATGAAAATATACTATGAAAATTAAATTAAAAAGATACATAAAAATAAGCTAATATATTGACATACGTTTATTTATTAACAGGAGAAAGTGTGTTAACTACAAACAGAAACAAAATATGGATCCTACCGAAAGACAAAGGATAACAATAAATCACCAGTATTTATGCAAAAACATTTCGGAAGTTGAACGTGTTATGGATCAGCTTATTCAAAACAAAATCATGACCTTAGATGAGTCTGAACGTGTTAGATATGAAAGGACTACTTCAGACAAAATAAAAAGACTTTTGAGGATTTTAATGAAACACCCAAAGGGTTATTTGGGACTGCACCAAGCGCTGATTACAGAACAAATGGAGTTTATAACAAAAACGCTGGACTCTACAAGCATCAATGAAGAAAAATTGAAAAAAGGCAATATAAACTCTATTTAAGTATTTAAAAGAAATATTCTTATTGATTATCTAGGCTTTTTCATAGATAAGTACTGTGGGAAACAATTTTCGTGAATTGTGGTAAATTTGCATTTCCGTAGATATTTAATGTCGTGATGTTAGCAAAGTCTGCATACATTACTTTACAAAAAAAATGCAATTCTTCAATAATTTGAATTCATGGTTCTCCTGTACCTACGAAATCCAACACAGAATTATACTGACACCAGTAACGTTTTTAAGTACTAATACACAATCGGCTTCAAATGCTGCATAAATGCTAATTGGTTTGAGCTAACCTGATTAAAAAAAAAACCCAGAAAAAAGCCATATGCACACATCTCTTATACCCCGAGGGTATCATCAATTCCGTAGTCAGTATTTCGGTACAGACATGATTTAACAAATTTTACTAAAATTGTCCGTTTATAAAGTTTGAAGTTATTATGAAACTAAGGTTTCAACTCCCTTAGGAAAAGTTGGCTTTAAATGAATTTTGCAATTTATTTTAGGTATTTTTGACATATGGCTCTTCAACGTTTTTGGTACTGGTTAATCCAGAAAAGCGTTTCGGACGCATATAAATTATAAACGTGTTGTTTTTAATTTTTTATAAACTTTTTTTTTTCTCTAATGGCTCTAGATCTTGGACTTAAAGCTGTTAATGGTTTGTAAGGCTCTGAGTGCACCATAAGCTTAATAGTCAGTCTGTTGGCACCAGCTGTTTTATTTTTCTTGAAACTGATGATCAATTTAGAAATAACTGAGAATGTAGGTTTCATTCTCTCCTGGAAAGTTTATCTGAAATGGATGTGGCCATCTTTTATGTCCTACGTATTTCAGTTATTATCCAGTCTTGACCTTCAACATTTTAGGTTTGAGTGTTACTGAGGAAGGTACGTCCCCCATTCTCCAATTGTATGTTGGAGCTAATGACAAGACTCCCAACTTCATTATGATTGAATTAAATACATTTTATTGTAGAAGTTAACGAATATTGCATTATTCAGATTTTTTTTAATGTGTAACACAATGCATTACCGTAAAAATACATTTAGAATATTTTCATCGAAACCATTACGTAAGATTTTTCTTTTTAATTTTAAGATGAAATTAAGCTCAATGAATTGTTAAAGACGGTCCTCATAAACAATTTTTGCGAAACAAAAGGAGAAGTCGTGTACCTAGGCAGTATTGTAGAAGAGTTGATGCGAACTTTTAGGGAGAATGGAGAAGATTACTATATTCACGATGATCATATAAAATGCCAGATCAAGGACCTATTCCCAAACAGTGAAGACGAAGATGTTGAAGGAAAAGGGTATCCTTTTTATATCAATGTTTCTCGAATGGTTTATTTTACTTCATAAAAGTATTTTATAAAAAATTGATTTTTCATCTTTCACAGATCAGATAGTGGTTATTATAAAAACGATATTTCCTGCCATTTTGTCTGTGAGAGTAACGCCATATTAGCACGGAATGTAAATTACTTTGAAAATAGATTACAGATATGTGTTTTTGGACCTGTTTATTTTCAAATTTTTAATTCTATCAATGACCACACAAATATACATTATCACCATATATACACAAATTTTAAACCATAATCCTTGATATGATGCATAAGAGGTCTAACGTTATGTTCATAAGATAAGCGCACCTTACTGAATTCCTACTGAAGATTTGAGTCATAACTGTGTTAATCATAGTTAAATACTTGGATATAACTACTGTGTTCAATAATTATAAAAGAATAGATGATCAAAATTATTTCTTTAACCACCATAGATCACTATTTAGAAATCTACAACGAATTTGTGTTTCTAGAAAAGAGAAATTCCTTGATGTAGAAGAAAAGTCGAGAGGAGGTATAAAACATCAAGTTCTTTATTCCTAAAATAAGTTTCTACATATGTATCAACCGATGATTTTTTTCTTTATTTACTAGCAGTTCTTTGATGTATTCATTTAATTGTGTGTTTCGAAAAAAAAAGAAACGATTTTTTTTCTTCTGGAAATTAAAGCTTACAACGGTGGACTTTCTACTGCGTATTATCTCCAAGAGTAAGACTTTTGTCGTCAACTCTGCACTGTGCGTATAATGAAAGTCTGACATTTATTTGGTGACGTCGCAGTTGAAAACTAAAGATTACATATGTATTAGAGATAACCGGTGATGATACTTTGACACGTATAGTATCTTCTTTACAGAGCTACCCGTTTAGTAATAAGTTATAGTTCTTTTCCATATGATATTTCTATGGCTTTATCTACGTATGCGTTAACAAATTTGCAAAAATAAGGCTTACAAAATGACACTGCTTCAAACAAATTGTAACATTAACTTCGTGCTTTAATTGTGGTGTATCATTTGTTCATTAAATCATGAATTTCATATTAAATATATTTTCACTCATTTCTTATAAATTAATTCTTAATTCAATTTTAAACCGTGAAAAAACGTTGATTACGTCACGGTCACATTACTAAATTATGTCTATGGGCTGATAACAAAATAACATCAGCCAATCAGAAGACGTGTTACATTCAAAATTAAATTATATGATAATAAATTTAAAATATGTAAAGTACAAAAATTCATCATAATGTTAAAAGTCCATGAATTCAAACGAAAATTTTATGTTTCATTTAAGGAACCCTAAGAATACCAAAAAAGCCATTAATAGACCTAAATGCGGAAGAACTCGTACAGGTAATTGCACCTCGATATGCTGCATACGAAGTCCCTATTGAAACGTCGAAAATGTTACTTGACGGCAACATATCAGGGAAAAGATTTAAAGAAATACAGTTAGAACACATGGAAGACCTTTTTCCAAATCATACTTATGACGAAAAACGTTCAATAGTACATTTAAGGAATGATATTTTAGCAGAAGAAGATGAAAATATGCCAAAATCCGAAAACATTAATCTATCACATATTTCCAAAGATGATCCATCAGTTGAACTCTCCGTGGAAACTTTTCGTAAGTTTGACAAAGAAGCATCAGCAGGGTATCGTAAAGATACGATTCTCCAATCCTCAATGACACGTCCAGGAAACCCACTTGAACCAGTTCATTTATTTTCGAAGATCTGCAGTGGTCAAGAGGACATGTATTATACAATAAGCCTTCAATGTGTTGAGTTTGCAGCTGCATGCTTAAATGAAAGAACAAACGGAACAATTCATTTCGGATTGCAATCGTATAGTAAAGATTCCTATCTTGAAGGTGAAGTTAAAGGAATTCCTCTTTCTCGTAATGAATGCATTGAAAATATCAACAATACCATATATAATCAGTTCTATAGCGACCAACATGCTTCAGTATTTAAATGCATTCGTCCTGCAAGGTTTGTTGACGTTATTCCACATCACCACACTAGATTGTCAGTTTTAGAACTTGATATTGTACCAGAATCAACATTGATTGGCGACGAGGCATTTTTTGTAAAAGGTAATAATGAGAATTTACCTAGGCTGTATAGATTTTCCCTTACTGAAATCCGACCATATCATATCAATGATGCAGAAGTACGGGATTACATACGCAAAAAATTGCCGATGATTCAGAAACACAGACAACAAGAAGAAGAAATGAAAAGCAAAACCTCAAGTTTTAGATCTGATCTAAGAATGAAAATTAAAGATCTTTTACATGCTGAAAATGACAGTTTGAAGAAATCCGATGTTTACCCGCTTGTCTTTTTGGGTAATCTTGGTAGCGACATACATCTAGAAAATTTAGAATTTCTGACTGATTTGAGTGTTTGTGCATTTTTTGATTTCAGTAATTCAACAAAGAAGAGTAATATTCTTGAGTATTTGAAAAACACCAAAGGCTACACGTTAGATGTTTGCATGGTTAATCAATTTGATAACGATAACAAAAACACGTCACAGACATCTAAACAAATGATCAACTGTGAGGAGGCTAATACCAGGAAATGGATACATTGTAATAGCGTATCGGAAATCAGCCAAGAAACAATGACCAAAAAAGAATGGAAGCAGACATATAGCATTGGATTCAAAGAAGCAGTACGGTTTTACAGAAAGGATGAAATACCTAAAGGACACGCTCTAGCCATATTCCTACTCCTCTCAGAAGAATACGACATCCTTTTAGAAGCTGCAGAAGAAGTTATCACAAGCTTTACTGATCAGTGGATGGTTATTGCGGAAACAGATGAAATGGCAGAACGATGGTTCTCTGAGCTCTTGAGACGAGGCACAGTAGACACAAGAGAAGTAAAAGAAAGGTCTGTCACTGGTATGTCATGGAGACATGTAAACTTGACCATTCGCCAACTATCAACTGGACCCAGTTCATTTGACTGTTTAGTACCGTTATCACATGGAGGGAGATGTTCACTTTCCGATGAAAAGCGGCATGAATTTCGAGATATCGATATTGTGAGTACGAATGAATGCAAAGATCCTGAAATGTCTACAAACCCAGACAAATTTAAAGATATCGAACGTAAATATGCAGACTCTTTTTATCGTGGACGAGGTATTAATTGGTGGAATTTTTGGTTTAAAGATCACACTTTAAGGCGTAATGTACATATAGAGCTTGATAAAAAGCTACAGGAAGCTCTCTCCCGTAAAGAGCTTACAGTTGATAATATAGTAGAAGTTATAAAAATCTACCATCAACCTGGTGCCGGTGGTTCAACAACGGCGATGCGGTGTTTGTGGGAACGAAAGGAATGGTTCAAATGTTGTATTGTTAAAGAATTTACAGAAAGAACAATAGACAACATTCTCGGCTTGAGAGATTTTGAAGAAGGAACTGACGACCCGAAGCCCCCAATAGTACTGATTGATGATTTTGAGGATGACACACTCGAAAGTCTACTCTCTTCTTTCCGCAAAAAAACATCATTTAAAAGTGACCAAAGTGGTGATCGATATGCTTTCTGTGTTTTAATTTTGTGTATTCGAAAGGCAATCATTCCATTGTCATCAAATCCTACGAGATATCCTTCTGTTACCCTCAAACACTTGCTGTGCGCAGACGAACTGGATTGGTTTCAAAAGAAGGCGAACTACCTAGAATACCAATTTCAAAATAAAGACTGGTCAGAGCCTAAAGTTCTCATCTCCTTCAATATCTTGAGAGTTAATTTTAATCCAGATTATATAAAAAGAATGGCTGTAGACTTCGTAAATGCTGTCACCAACGAGAAAGAAAGAAAACTTCTCAAATTTGTATCTATGTTAAACACATTTGACCCTAACTATAAAGCACTGCCAGCCAGTGCATTTGATTCAATTATGATGTCACATAAAAAAGGAAAAAAAGTTCTTTTTCAGGCAGGAATAGTTGGTAGATATTCAAGCAAAAAGACAACATGGGATAATAATGTTACCGAACCGTTGCAGATACTTTTGAATAATACAACTGAAACAAAAGCTGGAATGGGTAACCAATTGACTGGTATTTCAGTTATCAATTCTATGTTTGCAAATCAGATTTTCTCCTGTTTTCAAGAAAACCAAAGTACCAGTGGTATCTTTCTTGAATTTTTAAACTCTGATATTTTCAAGACCCAAAATATGGCAATACAAGATGTACTGCGTGTTGTTGATAGAATCCTAACAAAAAGACTTCCAAACGAATTTTCGCAGAAAGATAAATATGCGTATGTTGTTATGAAGATTATGAAAGAGGAAGACGTAAAAAATGCAGCAGAGGTACTCGTCTGTGCATTGCAAGTGACACAAAGCTCAAGAGTATGCCAGGAAATAGCTAGACTATATATTACTTCACGAGAATTTGAATTAGCAGCAACATATGCCAAGCAGGCATCGGATATAAATCCAAATGATTCAAATATATGGGATACATATGCACAAGTTTACAAAATACAGTTGACAGAAATATCAGAAAAAATGACACCCATCGATAAAAGTAACATTGAAGAGGTAATCGAAATGGCTAAAGATGGAATAGAATTATTCGCAAAAGAAGAAAAGTTAAATCGGAAAAGAACTAGTGGAGATTTTGGAAAGCTTAGAATCATCAATCTTCTCCTCCAGATTCTTTTGCGTTTTGAGTCGTTTGCAGATATTTATGTTTTCCGCAAATATCTAACAGATAAAACCTATGTTCTAAATGAGTTGATGTTTCTAGAAAATGAGTCTGGAATGTTTTTAAAAAGATTGAAAAGAGAATATAATGCCACGGTTCAGTCTATCAGGGGAAAACTTCAGCATCCTAAACAAGAGACCACATTAAATTCGTTTATGCTAAAACAGCTGGAGGAAATAGAAATGTTTTCTGCAAGATTTTTCAGTACTGAATGCTATCAAATACCAGACTGGTATCCTGAACAACCACATAATACTGGGTATGTATACCTGTGTGACACATGGCGCTAACGGAAGTTGTAAGTTGTAAGAATACCTGTGTGACATAAATCTTAATCACGGCAATTATCTTGAATTCAAGGCCTTACTTGTTTGACTCATATGCTTAATCACATCGACAAGTAATTTATTTGGCATACTTTTCTAGGGATAAGACAATTTGCATTTGTTTTATACCTTTTTGATAATTGGTAACATATACAAATATATATTACTGTTGTGAATAAGTTTTTGGTTTTGTCTTTGTTTTAATAAATGATTATTCTACTCGAACACACTGATGTATTAGGCATCTACTTCTAAATAAATTAGATCTTTATCAATTACTGGTAATAAAGAGTTATCAAAATGATATCTATTTACATAAGGATGTACACCTCTGAGGAGCCAAACATTTCTAGAATAAAACTCTTTCTTTTGATTTTTTGGTTGATAAGACTGAAAAAAATCATATGGTGGTGCACTTCTTTTGTTTTGCAACGGCCATTTGAAAGTACATAATTCTGATGATTGTCACATTTTTCAACAATTTTACTCATTTGTGGACTCATGAAAAAAAAAAAAAAACAAGTTTCACTCCCTTAAAACATTACCGATGAATAGTTTTGATTTTATCTTATTTATTTGTTTAATTTTGTTTGGTCATGTAAATAAAACGAAACATTTTTGTTTGAAAGTTATGGTCACACCTATACGGCCAGAAAATATTAAGCAACGAAAAACACATCTGTTCAATAAAAATCTGAACAATTTTAACATTATAACAACTTAATGATGTTTCCTCTAATATATAACAAATCTTTATCATGGTATGTATTACTATTTTTACAGTTTAGTGCAGACTGAGGATACAAAAGAAGAGGATGTCGATATGGATATGGACTATTCGACATTTCTAAGTTGAGGACATTTTATGATATGGTATGCATAATTGGTATATTAGTTCATCTTTGAGAAGACGCTCAATCATAGAGTTCTTAGAGAAATACTCGATATCATTTATCACTTATACTTCGGATTGTGTTATCAAATTTACTTATAGAAATTTCTAATCAGACAATGTAAAGTTTCTGTCCTGGTAAAAAGTTTAATAAAACGAAATATTTCGAATATAATATTTTTTAAAGTACTCTCATAGATTTATCTTCATCAGAAATAAATGCCTTGTATCGATATTTCGTTGGATGCCCTTATGTACATCATGTACATATTTCAACGTTTCGATTTTACTCAGGGCTGACATAAATTATTCAAAAGAAATATCTACTGTGAGAGAAAAAGTAAAAGAAAAGATTGCTTAAAACATGAAATACATTTTTTAGCACAATAAGCTCATGATCAATATATAGAAAGTTAAAAAAATCACGTAGGTCTTGTATCATTTAAAAATTCTATAGATCTAAATACTGTAATATATAGTTTCATGACCAAAACAATGACTCTTCATTTTGACTATATTTAGTCAAAACTATAATCGGTATATATAACGTACATTTTTATATGATTGACTGACAACACATACCCTTCAGTTCAAATATAATTATTCTATGAATTTTAATTTGTAGATGCATCAAGGACACAAAGTTCCAGATGACAGAAATAATCGAAGAAGTAAACATATCAGAAAAACAATAACGATCACTGCTAAAATAAAATTGATGAGAAAGAGTATCTTGTAACCAGATTAATATTACTGAATGAATTTAAAGTATACATTTTGCTATTGCATGCATTTTTAACTTTGTAAAGTAATTGCATATTTATCTTCGAATTCAAGATAGGTTATATTACTTTCCAACCGCACTGTAAGACAAATGATGTCACGAGACTACATGTATATAGTAGGCCTGAGTCTCATTGGCAATACTATCACGTCTTTTTATTTTTTAATGTACTTTCGTCTGTAAATCCTTAATCAATTGTTTCTGAATCATATTTTTGAATGTGAAGATAAAATGTATTTGTATAATTCATAATGAAATATTGTTTACACTAAATGATTAAAGGTTTTGATTAATAATATTATATAGATAATGCATATAGGAGACGTTCACATTTTGCTGTGGTTTGGTGATATTTTATGACAATTTTATAAATAGAACAAGAAACACATATTTTAATTTATTAGTTTTTCATTTTTTATCTCACCTTACCCACATGGTCAATTGAGCTTTTCTAATGACTTGGCGTCCATCGTCCGTTGTCGCCCGTCGTCGTCCGTTAACTTTATAAAAAATCTTCTCATCTGAAACGTCTCGATCGAATTGTACCAAACTTGCCCTAAATTAGCCTTTGGGTATCTTGTTTAGAAAAGGTATCCGGAGACCCCGGCAACCAACAAGATGGCCGCCATGGCAAGAAATAGACCTTAGGGGTGAAATGCCATTTTTGATTTATATCTCTAAAACTAAGGTATTTAGAGCAAAACGAGGAGATTAAATGTTCATTAGGCTAAGAATTATTATCTCTGAAATTTTCAGACAAATCAGACAATATGTTGTTAGGTTGCTGCCTCTGAATTAATAATTTTAAGAAACTTTTGCATTTTTGGTTATTACCTTAAATTCATTAAAGATAAAGATAAGCTGTAAACAGCAGCAATGTTCAGCAAATATAATCTACACATAAGTCAATTTTACCAAAATTGTCCATTGACCCATTTTAAAGTAGTAATTGCCTTTTATCGACAATTTGAAAAAAAACAATTGTAATCTTTTACAAAAATCTTCCTTTTAATCTACTCGGCCAAATAGAATTAAAATTCGTCTTAATTTTCAATATGGAATCTTGTTTACAAATGTGTCAGATGACCACTGCCATACAACCAACACGGACGCCATGTCTACCAATAGAACATAGGGGTTTACTATATAAGTGTATGGAAAATTTGTTTCATAGTCCAACAGTATATGGCGCAGTGTAATTATTATATTATTATTGTGTTTGCAGTATTAATTTGTAATTAAGCTAATATGAATTGTATTTATTGTTGTAATCATACATGTTTTATAGATGTAAATGATAAATACTTTGTATAAGATAACTGTCATTTAGTCTTTATCTTCAGTTAACATACATATCCCGTGAAATCCGTTTTTGTCATAACATAGGAACATAATGGTAAACTGTTTTTACAGAGCTTTTAGAAAGTAAAGCATTTGGATGTTTCAAATCTGAATATATAATCTCATTGTCAGAAGTTTTAATATTTTTCTTGACCTCGTGCATGGTTCAGTGACTGCTAAAAAATGTATATTTTTCATGCGAATTTCGTAATTTTTAGGAGTGGTAGGATAACATCATTTGATCTATGGAATTCTTGCAATGTCTTCATGGCAGTAAGACATAATTCACCTCACCTTGACCTAACCTAATTGTTCAGTGATCAAGGTTTCATCTGACCGTGACCACCTTTTCATGGTTCATGTGTAGATTTGTGTTATGCGTTCGCGGGTAACTATAAATCAACGGTATATGTTATATGAAATGAATGACAGATGTTCATGACAAGGCTTATAACACACTGAGTACAGTTTAACAGTTTTATCATCATTGTTCAGATTTTGTTATTAGAATAAAAAATAAAAAAAATTTGGTAAACTGTCGTTAGAGATTAAATATGGCCAGATGATTTAAGCAAATAAAAGGTCAACTATATTTGGTTTATTGGATGATTGCAAGGGTGTCAGAATACACAACATCTGTTCATCATTATTCACCAACATGATTGGTAATGCCAAATGCAACACATATATGAAAACCGCACGTATAATCTTAATGGATTGCTGTTTTAAATGTTCCTATAACGATATTAACAGTAGTTGGAAAACGACCATATCCTTATAGTCATTACAAGATGAGCGCTTAACTCTTTAAACTAGAGGCTCTCAAAAGCCTGTATCGCTCACCTGAGTTTTCTTGGGTTTTTGAAATTATATAAAAAAAGATAAAATTTGACTACAAAGTAACAACACTTGGCCAGCACCTCAAAAGGAAAGGAACAAACATGTTTGGTTCCATTCAATTCAGTGGTTCTCTAAAAGAAGAAATTTGTATGTATTTTCCATAGGGTCCTATGTTAAACTAAGTCCCCCGTTGGCGGTCATCTTGGATGATGGATTGGCTACAAAGTGACAACACTTGGTCAGCACTTCATATGTCGAGGAGACTTATATCTTGAACCAAAAAATACAAGAATGCATTATAATCTTGCAGCACATATTCATGCATAAAAAGTACATACACCTTTGTGATAATTCTTCCTTGGGGTACAGAGGCAATGCAAACTATAGATTTCTAAATTTTGACAAGGTTCACCTCAACTTTGAAGGAACCAAAGTGTTTGTCACAAACCTCAAATATGCATTATATAAAGCGCTTAATATTAAGAGAAATAGAAACACTCAAGGTAGTTGGATATCAGATCAAAACAATTATGACTGGAATTATCCATACTATAGATAATATGATTGAATAGGCACATATATGTAAAAATGTAACAAGACTTTAAATTGTTTATTATTTTTGCATTATTATAGATGTTTATATACTTATAGTTTCCTACATATACATGTACTTCTCTAGTTAAGAATTTAAGTACCACGGTCACTGTTTTTATGATCTGTATATGGATTATTATTTATTTTTTTAATGTGAGATTAAAGACTCAAAACACTGGTGCAAATGATATATGGTAATACAAAAGTTTATAATATTAAAATCAGGACAAATAAAGTTAGTTAAAAAGACCATCATGACACTGACTTTTTTATTTGTAAAACATGTTAAAATATACATGAATGAGAACTAGATTTAAAAAAAAAAAAGAAAAAAGAATTATATTATAAATGTATATCATAAGTAACAATTTTTGATTTTTATTATTAACTCTTCTCCTCTACAGAGAGAGTCTGTCTACAATATCTTCAGACATAAATATTGTGCGAATCTATAAATTATAGAAATACATGTATGTACACACACGCAACAACTGATATATGTATTCATTTCTTAAGAAAATGTACAATTTTATGAATATAAAGAAATGTATATATGTACTTTTATACATCACAAATCTCTGTAGAACACAGTTACATGCAACTCATATTTTTATGACTTATATTTACTGGTTTTAGTGTATGCTTATTTTATTGATCATTGTAAGCACACATGATTTATACAAAACAAAACTTGAAAATTTCAACATGGAATATCAATGTTTATATTAGTAAGGGATTTAACAAATTTGAAGATGATATTTTTGTTGACAATCTTTTACAGCAAGACATTTTTTGCTTGCAAGAAACCCACTGTGATCTGGATAATTGTTTAGAACTTCCAAATTTTCAAAGACCGGTTCATCTTATAAGACCTAGAACCAAACCTAGTGGGAAAAGACATGGTGGCTTGTCAGTATATATACTTAATACAATAAGACCGGGTGTTAAATTTTTAGAACATGCCACAAATGATTTTATATGGTTAAAGTTAGATAGAACATTCTTCGGGTTTCAGGAAGATTTATACATTTGTTTTGTATACAATCCACCTGAAAATTCTTCCTACTATAGAAAATTGAAATAAAATATTCTTGAAATGATTGAAAATGATATAGTAAAATATTCCCAATCAGGAAAAATCATGATAGCAGGAGATTTAAATGCAAGAACTGCTTGTGAAATTGATCATATCCAAATGGATTCAGACAAACATATTCCATTATTTGACAATTACAAATGTGATTCTAGTCTAATTCAAAGAAAAAGTAAAGATAGTTCTATCAACACTAGGGGCAGACAACTCCTATCTCTATGTATATCTTCATCATTGCGTATCCTTAATGGCAGAACAATGGGTGATTTAATGGGTGCACACACTTGCTTCCAACCTTTAGGAAGTAGTGTTGTCGATTATTTTTTAGCATCTGAGGAACTCTTACCAAATTTCACATATTTTCACACTCATAATTTTTTACCTGATTTCTCAGATCATTGTCAGATCTCATGCATGTTAAAATGCAACACAAAAATTTATGAAAGAAACTTAAATCTAGCTTTAATGCCAGATAAATATATATGGGATGATAACTCAGTCTCAGCATTTCAAGATGCCATAAATTCAAATGAAATCAAAAATTTTATTAGACAGTATAAAGATAAAATTTATGACCAAGATTCAATTAATAATGCCGCAGAAGATTTAAATAAGATTTTTCTAAAAGCCGCAGATTCATCACTAAAAAAAATTATTAGAAAACCCAAAACAAGCAAGAAGAAGAAAATTAAAAAGAATAGAGAATGGCAAGATCAAGATATAATAAATTTAAAACAAAACTTATATCGAAAATACAAATTAATGCAAAATCACAACACAGATCCTTATGTACGAGGGTCCTTTTTTAAATGCCTGAAATCATATCGAAAACAAAGAAGAGCAAAAATAAGAAAATTCAAACAAGACATCATGAATAAACTCGATAATTTATATGATCAAAATCCCAAAGCCTATTGGCAACTACTAGATAAAATTAAGAATATCTCAAATAATAGTCAAAACAAATCTGAGAATACTATCGACCCATCTGAATGGCAATAATACTTTCAAAAATTAAATAAGAATGAACAATATAGTGATGATTTGATTAAGAAGAAACTTGAATCATTCCATAATGAAAATGTTTTTAATGAACTTGACTACTTAATAACACCTGAGGAAATAGAAAAAGCAATAAAAAGTCTTAAGAATTCTAAATCGAGTGGATTCAGCATGATCTCGAATGAAATGATAAAATATAGCCAAACTGTTTGTATCCCTCTAATACAAAAACTCTTTAATTTAGTATTTTCCAGTAGTATTTACCCAAAATTATGGGGTCAAGGCTTTATCACCCTTCTTCACAAGTCTGGATCTAATCATGATCCACCAAACTACAGGGGCATTACTATTGCAGATAACATAGGCAAGTTATTTAATTCAATTCTAAATAACAGGTTGACAAAATTTTTAAAAACTAGAAATATAATTAGAAGTGAGCAAATTGGTTTTACTAAAGGATGTCGCACAACAGACCATATGTATGTGTTAAATACCATCATTCAAAAATTTGTGAAAAATAATTCGAAGCCTCTGTATGCATGCTTTGTAGATTTTAAGCGTGCATTTGATTCAGTTTCACATCTCCACCTTTTTTATGTTGGAACAAAATTTTATGACATTATAAAATGTATGTATGAAAACACAGAAACTTGTGTAAAAATAGACCAACACAGGACAAACCTTTTTAAATCAAATATAGGAGTAAGACAAGGGGATAATCTCAGTCCCTGTCTCTTTAATATATATTTAAATGATTTGACAACCTATTTTGACCAAACATGTGACCCAATCCCATTAAATACACATCCTTTAAATATTTTAATGTATGCTGATGATGTAGTTCTTTTATCATCATCAGAGCAATGACTTCAAAATTGTGTTAACAAATTAAATAAATTTACAGTTGATTATAAAATGACAGTTAACATAAAAAAGACCAAGGTTCTTGTATTTAACAAATCAGGAAGACTTAAAAATATTAAAATATCGTTAGGAAATCAGACTTTAGAATGTGTACAGAACTACACATACTTAGGTATAAATTTTTCATCATCTGGGAGTTTCCAAATAGCAAAGAAAGAACTTTATAACAAAGGAATGAAAGCATATTTCAAATTAAGGAAGACCTTTTCAGTGGAAAGCCCAAAACCTAGTACTTTATTACACATCTATAACCATACAATCCGACCAATCTTGTTGTATGGATCTGAAATTTGGGGTTATATACCACATAAGAAACAAATACATTTGGACAAATTTATATCAAAAGAAACTGATTATCTTGTACTAGAGAAAATTCATACTAAGCTTTGTAAATTTTCACTAGGAGTTAATATAAAAACATCAAATATGGCATGTAGAGGAGAACTAGGTTCACTCCCTACACTGTATTATGTAATAATGAATATGGTAAAATATTGGACCCATCTTATGAAAGATGTTGAACCTTCAAATATTATTCTAAGGGAAGCCATAAATCTATATCATTCTATAGACAAACATAACCAGGAATCTTGGATAGGAAACATTAAACATATATTTAAATTTCTAGACTTAGAATATCCATTTGTTAACCAGTCAAACTTTAAACAAAACCATATTCTAAAAAAAGTAAAAACATCTTTAACTATTAAATTTAAAGAAAGCTGGTTAGCTAGTTTAGAAAGCAATTCTGGGAAGTGTACTAATTTACAATCTGGCAATAAATTAAGAACTTACAGAAAATTTAAAAATATTTTTATGTTTGAACCATATTTAAAAATGAATTCAAAAAAGGACAGGCAAATAATCACAAGATTTAGAACTAGCTGTCATGATCTCGAAATGGAAAGAGGGAGGTATATTGGAATTAAAGCTGAAGACAGAAAGTGTAAGCTATGTAAGAACGCAGTTGAAGACGAACTACATTTTCTTTTAAAATGTCCTGTTCTAAAAGATACTCGATCTCAACATCTATCTAATTTAAATTCTAAATTCAAAAATTTTTCAAGATTATCTGATGAAATGAAATTTGTTTGGATTCTTTCATCTGAAGATTTGTTTGTTACTTCAAACTTATCTAATTAATTGCACTCCCTTTTTGAAGAACGAAAGAAAATTATAGAAAATATTGTAGTTTGAAAAAAAAAATAGAAGAAAAAAATATATATAGATATATATATATATAGGAATTAAAATTGATCAGGAGTTGTCTCCAATAGACCTAGAACTATCCTAAAGATTTATGTAATTTCTCCAGGTCACAGTGGCACCCATAACAACTATGTTTTGTCAATAACTTGGTTTATATCAGGTTAATTAGTGTAAATGTGTATTCATGTGGTTTTTTGTTTAAATGTACTTTAATCATTCTAATCATTTTCTGTGCTTTATTTTGTAATTCATTTGATTGTATAGCTCAAATTTTGGGCACCATGATTGGTTAATAAATTATCTTATCTTAAGGAACATTCATGCTATGTTTAGTTTTATTCCATTCAGTGGTTCTCTAAAAGAAGTCATTTGTATGAAATTCACGTATGGTCCTATGTTAAACTAAGTCCCTCGCTGGTGGCCATCTTGGATGATGGATCGGCTATTAAGTAACAACACTTGGTCAGCACCTCATAAGGAACATTCATGCTATGTTTGGTTTCATATCATTCAAAGGTTCTCTAAAAGAAGTCATTTGTATGCATTTCCCATAGGGTTCTATGTTAAAATAAGTCCCCCGATGGCGGACATGTTGGATGATGGATCGGCTACAAAGTAACAACACTTGGTCAGCACCTCATAAGAAACATTCATGCCATGTTTGTTTTCAATCCATTCAGTGGTTCTTTAGAAGAAGTTCAAAATGTAAAAACGACGACGGACGACGGACGCCAAGTGATGAGAAAAACTCACTTGGCCCTTCGGGCCAGGTGAGCTAAAAATGATATCATAGTAGATAACTAAAACACAAGTACAAGACAAACATACGGATTATTGCTTAGCCGTTTCCATATCGGCCCTGTTATCATTCGACGCTATCAGTTGTTATATCTTTCAATAGATAAAAGGTAATGAATGTAAGTGCCAATGAGACAACGCTCCATCAAAAAGTAAACCAGTATAGGCCAAAGTGCGGCCTTTTACACGAAGCCTTAACTCACGCCGAACAGCAAGCTATAAAGAACATACACAATTTCTATTGTAAAACCATTCAAACAAGAAAGCCTACACTTATTTTTGTCCATCTGATGAGTTAAGCCTTTTTCAACTGATTTTTATAGTTCGTTCTTATGTTTTACTGTTATACCACTGTCCCAGGTTAGGGGAGGGTTGGAATCCCGCTAACATGTTTAACCCCGCCACATTATTTATGTATGTGCCTGTCCCAAGTCAGGAGCCTGTAATTCAGTGGTTGTCGTTTGTTTATGTGTTAAATATTTGTTTTTCGTTCATTTTTTTTTACATAGATAAGGCCGTTAGTTTTCTCGTTTGAATTGTTTTACATTGTTTTATCGGGGCCTATTATAGCTGACTATGCAGTATGGGCTTTGCTCATTGTTGAAGGCCGTACGGTGACCTATAGTTGTTAATGTCTGTGTCATTTTGGTCTTTTGTGGATAGTTGTCTCATTGGCAATCATACCACATCTTCTTTTTTATATACAGTATGTGTATACCAATACACACATATGACATTGGTCTCAGTACGAAATCTGTTTTGTTATCCTGAAGCCAAGAATTTGAATTAAATAAAATACAGAATAATGCATGTTTTTTTTTCAAATTGTTTTTTTTTTCTCATCATTCGACTAATATAAACATCTTTATTGCCGAAACACACTGTAATGCATGAGACAGAGGCAAAATTAGAAGATTTGACGAAAAGACAACAAAAAGAGACAACAACCCGACCAAAGGGTAAAAATAGACATAGGTCACCAATTGGTCTTCAACGTAGCGCGAAAATCCTGACACGGAGGCGGGATTATGCCCTAAAACAAAAATTGTATACTAGTCCAGCGAAAATAGACCTTAGTAAAAACTGACAAAACCAAACGCTTGACTACATCAAATAACATAACAATAGGAAATCAACTCTCATATTTCAAACTCGGTAAAGAACATATATTTTGCAAAGAATCGGCGGCTAAACCTAATTGTATAGCTAGCTTAACTTTCAACTTCTATGACAGTACACTCTATATACATAGTTCCGTTACATTGGTTAACAATTGTGTGAGCAACCATACAAGACCTAATTGGTTAGATCGACACATATTCGGATCATGTAAAAGTCCTCACAAACTATTATACATAGAAATTGAATAATGGACAACCCAACCCAAACCAATAAAAAAAATGTTATCGGGCTCTATTTTACAGTATGTATGATTTAGTAACTTTTTGCAGTCCTAGGTAGAATGATTTTTTTCAAATATTGACATCTTACGCTCATCATACTGTATCGAACATTTGAAATAGTTACAGTTGTTTTTTTTAGAGCTAAAATCAAAACTTATAAGCCTGGTATATTTGATGAGTGTTTTGTTTGTACAAGAATACTATAACAATTGAAATAGAAGAAAGATGAAAAGACGAAACCTTCTTACTATATTATTTTATCATTTTTTTAATGTATAAGCACCACATTTCCCTATGTAAAATCGGTTGTCACGACACATTGTATATTCAAGTATTATGTCTTTTTATACCTTTTCACCCCAAGATTAACCTAAACAAAGCTTCCACTTGTATTTTTGATCATCTGATGAGTTAAGCCTTTTTCAACTGATTTTTATAGTTCGTTCTTATGTTGTACTGTTATACCACTGTCCCAGGTTAAGGGGGGGGATCCCGCTAACATGTTTAATCCCGCCACATTATTTGTGTATGTGCCTGTCCCAAGTCAGAAGCCTGTAATTCAGTGGTTGTCGTTTGTTTATGTGTTACATATTTGTTTTTCGTTCATTTTTTTTTTATATAAATAAGGCCGTCAGTTTTCTCGTTTGAATTGTTTTACATTGTCTTATCGGGACCTTTTATAGCTGACTATGCGGTATGGACTTTGCTCATTGTTGAAGACTGTACGGTGTCCTATAGTTGTAAATGTCTGTGTCATGTTTGGCAATCATACCACATCTTCTTTTTTATAAAGCTGTTTAAAAAAAACACAAACTTATAATGAAACAACAGGTGTTCTAAAAATTCATTTGTTTTAAAAATTTCAAACTCAAGCAAAGATTTAAGTGACAGTTTTCTTTCTGTTTTAACGTATGTTTAAAAAGTACTGTCGATCTAAATCCTTCCGTAACAATGTTTAAATTAATATGCATTACTTTTCGTCTACCGAAAGTTGCTTACATCTACATCGTTTGCAACTCTGGTGGATAGTTGTCTCATTGTGAATCATACCATATTCTCGTTATATTCATAATTAGAAACGATACATGTAGTTATATATAAATATGTAATTTGGCTAGATATATTAGGGGTGGGGGGTGGGGGGGGGGGGGGTTGAGATCACTAAAACATGTTTAATCCTGTCACATTTTTGCCCCTGTCGCAAGTCAGGAGCTTCTGGCCTTTGTTAGTTTTGTTACATGATACATATATCAACAAAAGACTATAAGCAGTTACTGATTTGCCAGCTCCAGACATCAATTAAACTGATTAAAAGATTATGCCTTCGTTTTATGAAAATCAAGTACAATCCCTCACGTTAGGGGTTTAGAATCATACCATCATAAAATATATGAGAAAAACATAATCTTTATCATGCCAACAAATGGTTTTAGAATAAATAATGTATTATTGGAAATAAAATGATTTTATTATGCTTGAAAAAAAGCACGTGTTGAAACGGTTCGATAAAAACTGATTAAGTAGGATGGTTTCTATAAAACAGAGCGAACTTTTAAGGACATAAGACATGACTGAGTTAGATGAAGGCATTGCGCGTAATATATATCTGACTGAAAGAAGAAATCGACGTTGTTTTAGTTCACATTTAGCTCAAAATGAAAGAGCAATCTTATGATTAAATCACATTACAGTACCCTTTGATGTTTTCCTAAAAAAATTGTTAGTGTTAAATTGCATTGAAATATGTATGCTACAGTAGTTAACCGATGATCAAATTTCGTAACTCCATTAGAAGGACACATCACGGTAACACCATAAAACTACGGAAATCGCAAGAAGTGCAAAGTAAAAACAACCGGATGTGACGACAGGGTAACATTACCTGTGTCCTGTCTGTTAAACCTTTATCGACCAATCAAATTAAACAGTTGACAGTTACAACAAATGACTAAGATAAAGTTTCTGTGTTCAATGTTTTCTATACCAAGTTTATAATCGCCAATTTGGTAGTTGCAAAATGGCTTAATTAGAGATCTGCTTACCCGTCCGGAGCACATGAGATCACCCCCAGTTTTTGGTGGGGTTTGTGTTGCTTAGTCTGTTTTATGTTGTGTTTTCTGTACTATTGTTTGCCTGTTTGTCTTTTTATTTTAGCCATGGCGTTGTCAGTTTTTTTTTCGATCTATGAGTTTGACTGTCCCTCTGGTATTTTTCGGCCCACTTTTAGAGGATACGAATTTAAATCTTACGTTTGAAGTTTGACGCATGCTTAACGATGGACAAAACAAGGATTCGAATATCTCAGATGTTTGTATAGGCTTTGAAAAACAAAGATTTTTTTTTTTATTATAACAAAATATAAAAAGTGATCAGTATATAATCAAACAAATTATACTTATTTATATTATTTATCTAACTTGAAACCAAATTTCGTGTGACAATTGACTAACCGGTAGTATCTATAATATCGTCTTCACAAAACCTTATCTAACAAAAAAAGAGACTCTATATAAACCACAAAATTGCGCAAGTTTAAATACCAATATATTGGATTGAAACAATCCTCTCTGGTACTAAACTAAGTAGATTGTATCAAAAACTAGAATTGAATTCACTTCCCTCGGTAACATACTTGTCGCCTTTAGACATGTACAAATGCATATAAGACATATACAGACTTATGTACTAGTAGTAGAAAAGTATGACTTTAAAAAAAAAACTTAAATGAACCTAGCTTTTAGGATATAAAATAACTATCTACTCGAAGACTACGAATAATTTTTATCATGCTCTGATTGACATAGCTATCAATAGACCAATGAAATTAACTTACTAAAAGTTCGCGCTTCTGCAAGAGCTAAAACCTACTTCCGGTTTGACAGTAAAATCAGCTAGGAATATGAAAGATTTTGAGCATATGTGGACCTAAATTTATAATTAACGAAAGGAGATAAAACTAAACACAGGTAGGAAATTCTGAGAAAATTCCAATAACCTTGAGCCCAGAAACTTAGTTAAATTCATATTTGTTACTTAAACTATATCGATAGCAAAAACACAACTGTCACACATAATTCTATATGTAATACAACTATAAACCGCTTAAATTCTACATTAAAATAGCATTTAACACAAACTTAAGACTATTTATTACAGTGTATTTAATGTGAACATCATCAACATTACATACATTGTAATTCTGTTATACGGATACTGAACTTTTGTTTTTTTTTCTCTCTGAACACGTGATTTTCTTATTGATGTGATTGGTTTAAAGCGAAGTTCTTATAACATACACTATGCACCGAAATTGAAGTTGTTTTTTTAGCAATCGTACATCATCTCCTCTTTTACATTGTGACAATAATATTTTTCAAAGCTCATAATCGAGACTGCATTAACCTCGAGACGATGAAAACAACGTCTCTCCGATCTGTTTTACTGCAGTTAGTTATAATAATTCTGATATTTCAACCAGTTTGTTTAGGATATAAAAAACACATTTTAAAGAATGCTCATGGCAGGGGAAGTACTGAAGGTAAGGTTTCCTTTGTTTAATTGCCTACCGGTTTAGAGAATGTGTGTACAGCAAATTTATAAATTTGAAAAAAATCAAGCAAAAAACAACGGTCTGATCGATAGGAAAAAAAAATTGAAAACAAATATGAAAGAAAACAAGGACGACCACTGAAGCTTATGGCAAGGTCATATTGAATGCAGTTATGTTACCACTGATTGGATACAATATTCAAACATCTTATCAAGGTTTCAAATTGATAGCCTTTAGATATTTTATAATATATTCTCCTCTTAAAACATTTGGTTATTAGTAATAGTAGTCATCATACCTCACTGTCAATCACATTGCATACAAAGTATTAATTATACAAATGAATATAATAATTTTAGAACCAAAATGTGACGATATAGCCATAGTTGGAGCAGGTATAGCCGGTACGTACGCTGCATGGCGACTGAGACATCAAAATAAACGAATATCTATATACGAATACTCAGACCGGGTTGGAGGAAGATTGTACACAGTACAGTTCCCAGATATCCAAGATATAAATGTAGAATTGGGTGGGATGAGATATTTACGGAGATGTAAGTTTAAAACTATTGATATACTTATTTATTTATATTAGAAAATAGCACTGTATCATGTTTATGTCATAAAACATGACACAAACATGTTACAGATATACTCAGGTTAAATTCATTAAAATCTAAAAACTAAAAATTGATACTATAAGTCAGAAGAGCATTAGTTAAGGAACGAAATAAGCTAACTTTATTTATAGCTTATGGTAGACCTTTCCATGATGTTTGATTCATATAAAAAAAAATGACTGAAAAAAAGTGACTTAGACTTGTATCTTATATTTCCAAAGGTATTATTTGGGTCTTTAATCGAAAAAAATACATCTAGAGTCTTCTTAAAATTTGGTAAATGATATTGAATTTTCATATGAGAGGAAAAAGGTAGTTATTGGCCAAAACTCTAAAACTTTAAGTCTTGTGTGTGTGTTTAGTTTTATTGTTTTGTTCTAATAATAGTTTTCTAATATTGTTTTTTGTTTACTCGCTGAAAGTGTTACATTATTATTTGCGGGTCAATGACCCCCTACCTGAATTTTCTGGCTACGATATATACCAATTAGTGGCTTGAGGTTTTTTCCGCTCTTTCGTATGACTGTTGTCTCTTTGACACATTTCTCTTTTCCGTTTTTCATTTTGACTATGCAATCGGGCTTTTCAGTGTTTTATTTGATAACTACTTGATTTAAAACTTGATGATTTTTAGTTTCATAATCTGTTTATTGATATACTTTTTAGCACATGCATTACTACACGACACCATACAACAGTTAGGGCTGCCGGTCAAAAGCTTCGATTTAGGTTCTGGACCATCACATGACACCACTGTCTATGTACGAGGAGTCCACTTGCGTTTTGACGAATTGGGTGGTAATAAAACCCCATACAGACTGCGACCCAACGAGAAGAAAACAGTTAGTCAACTAACATGGTATATATTTTAAACAAATAAATAGGTGTAGAGGTAATGGTTTGGATAACTGATAGAAAAATACAATGAAATCTTGAATAATAGGTACAAATTAGGGTTTAAAAGAGAAAATTTCCATGGAATATTATAATAAGAAGTAAAGAGAAAGAACCACCTTGAAAGGATTGTTTATGACCATGGAAAACATAATTTCGCCCAGCAATTAATAAAAGCGACCATTACGAAAAGACAAAATATGAAACAAACTAGGATCAATTAAGTTTGATGATTGCGTTTAATAAAATCACCTATAAAAATCAAATTGGTTTACAGTGCACATGCATCATGAATAAATTTTAGATAAAACTATCAAAAATATATTGATGCACTTAACATATGAACAAAATGGAAAGCTAGTGTAAAACAGAAATCAAGGTCTAAGGAAAATCCAAGTTTAAAATATATGAGCATTTGTGTACGATCTTAATAAAAGATTAAAGGAAAGATCAGCAGACAAGACCGTGAGTGGTGTGAGATTGACTCTTGTAACCTTTTTCATTTGAGTGTCACTGGTGCTTATTGCGTAGACGAAAAAAGTGTGCAAAATTCTAATCCTGATGTATGTGATGAGTTAATCTATATGCAGTTGTAGTTTTCATGACATCAACGCGCATAGGGATATACTTAAAAGAATATTTCACTGGTTTCTTGCAAATAATAACTCCTTACATAATACAAATAAAAGTGATGATCTATTTTTTATCGTTCAAATAAGGGAGGTGTTTAGGAATTACACCGATGTGCTTACAACCAATGTTCCAGACGCTGATAAAAAGTTTTTCGTCAGAGATAGAAGTGGAGTACTCATGTATAAACAAAGGTATGTGTTTATTATGAAGTTTGATGACGTTTAAAAAAAATTCTTTAATATGGAATAAATTAACGATCATATTTATATACAGATTGCAAAACAAAATATGTTGGTCATACGCACTTTAAACCTGATAAAAGAAATTTGATACATCGAACGGCATTGTATATTGCCATGCAAACAGTATAATACTGAGTGAAGGTTTTTTTTACGCCATCGATTTGATACACGATTTCAAAATTCAAGTTCATATGAGTACATTTTGTAGATTTTTCATTATGTTTCTACCATTTTCATTTTGAGACGACTATTGTGCATTAGTTTAAAGTAGAGCGTAAGCTAGGTGATAAACAAACTTGAAAAATGCAACATAACTGCAAGCGTTCTTTATGTACGTGACTGTTACAACAACGCATGGCATATTGAAAGCTTGATCTAACTTATAGTGTCCTTGTTTAATAATCAAAAGGAAATATCATAATTGGAATGCAATGTTTCGTGTTTAAAGGGTGTTTTGTGTGTGATGTTTGTTCACATTTATTAAGAAAGTCGGGGTGCAATATGTTTTGTTTAATAT
Source organism: Mytilus edulis (assembly GCA_019925275.1). Lineage (NCBI taxonomy): Eukaryota > Metazoa > Mollusca > Bivalvia > Mytilida > Mytilidae > Mytilus > Mytilus edulis. Next base: position 60,679,145 of record CM034354.1, on the reverse strand, counting down.
ATAACAGTCGCGAAAATACGTTGTTTTACAGTATTGAAAAATTTTAAAAAAGACAAAGAAGCATATCTAGAATCTTTATCTTTTTTTCTTACTGATATTGTCAGAGATAATCCAGTCTGCACTCCTGTCGTCTAGGTTGGTTTATTTTCATCTTTTCTAAATTCCTTGTGCTAATTCAGTATCAATAGTCTTCTTAAACATTTTTAATTGTTATGCCTCTTTAGCAATGCGTACATCAAATGAGAAGAGAGATAGAAAAATACAGCGTCATGACACTGCTTAATTATTTTTTCTATACTATATTGAGAATCGTGAATGGCGTACGACTAGATATGATTAGTTACATCGATGTAATTTGAAATCTCATTGCCATAAAACCAGGTTCAACCTACCAATTTTCATAGATGTACTGTACAATGACAGGAATATGGCAGTTGACGTCAAATACTGTGGATTCATTATCATTCGTTAGATACCAATTGTTGTGGTTTTCGTGGATATATGAGCACCACAGCCTGTATGTAGACTTTGGCATAACCGCGAAATCAAGTATCGACAAAACA
>CM034354.1:60641503-60678482 GCA_019925275.1 Mytilus edulis | reverse complement strand
ATCTAAAACATTGTTACATACACGAGCGAGTCGTACACGTTAAGATATATAAACACCGTAAGATGGTGACAAGGGAACGTCACCATCTAAAAATGGATAATTAACGATAGGAAATGAGAAATCATCTCTTTTATCATAAATTCTAGTATAAAGCTTTAATTTCGAGGCCATTTTCGCAATTTTGTTACCCCCATCTACACCCTCTTATGGACACTTTGGCAAAATATCTGAAGTAGTATCGTGAAGTGTTTTGATCTTTTGTTGCTATAGACGAACACTTGAAAATGCTGTTTCAAGTATGGTACTTCAGTTACTTCCTTCTGAAAGTCGATGATTAATTCCAGTCTGTTAGGATGAGGGGAAAACAAGTCTAGAATTTGTTGTTTTGAATTTAAACTGAAACGGAGAGAATGTGAATATGGTGTGATACTTTATTTATTTACTAAAACAAACAGTCAAATAGTGAACTTATAGTCGATAGTTACCACTAGAGGAACTTTTATCCGGAAGTGTTAAATGTGTACGGGAAATTACACGAATAAACGTTGGTATTAATATGCTTTTAATGTAAAATGGCGGTTACATCTACTGTTACGACATAGATATAACTGATACCACCATAGTTTATATTCTGGTGCTCTTTTTCAGAAAAGCCAAAGGTTATTTAAATTAGAACAATATCCTGAGGTGATATAATGTCAAAAAGATGGAACGCAATTTATAAAATATTTACTGACAATCTTTTTAAAGTGTGTTTTGATTTTCAAACGGATAACAGACATCAGACTGGAAGAACAAATCTATGCTATTCCTTATTATTCTTTTAATTTTAATAGTTCTCCTGGACTTAAAGATTATTTGAGCTTTTGTCATAACCTTGGGTCCGTCGTTGTATGGTGTCTGTTCTCTGTCGCATACTTTTTAAAAGATTCAACCCTCTGAAACTACTCAACCAATATATACTTAACTCTTAGTAAAAATTCTGTGAATGTATAGTATATTTGTTCTCAGATCAGTCAACAAAAATTGCCACCAAAGAAAAAAGAATATAAGATTGAAATACATCATATGTAATATACTTAAAAACCCTAATGTCAAAATTCACCTACTTCATACTCTCACAAAAATTGTGATGAATGATCAATGCCCTCACATAACAATATTTTAATTGTTTGGCCTATTATATCAAACACTTATACATTTTAAACAATAAACAGCAAATATGATCACCTCTGTGTCAGTGATTTGACTACGACTCCGACAACGCTCTGTTCTATTTTTTTGTTTTTTTAACTTTCGGTTCACTCTGGTTTTGTTCTAACGATACACACCTTCTATAATCGAAGTCTGTAACACTACTGAAGTAAAAAGTACAAAAATGGAAAGTAGAAAAAAACCGGTTGTCGAACTTTGTCACTTTTAAAGTTCTTGGTATATAGATACCTGTTGAATAATGTTTTTTGCTAATTTGTTAAAATTCAGAATGTAAATGCGGAATGAGACGAAGAGACAACAATCCAACCAAAGAGCCGAAAACAGTCGAAGACCACCAATAGGTATTCAATACAGCGAAAATATCCCGGACCTGGAGGTTACCTCAACTGGCCCCTAAACAAAAATGTGTACTAGTGTAGTGATAATGGATGTCAAACTAACCTCCGAAATATATAAAAGAAGCCAAAATTAAAAATCATACAAAACGAACAAATACCCCTCCTATATCTCTAGCCATTGACTCTAAATTTTTATTCCAATTGTTCGTGTTATTGGTGTACTGTCCAAACAATACAGAATAACACATCACATCTCCTGTTATTAAGTGTTTTATTATATAAATATATTTTTATGGTCCTATTTCAGGTGACCGACAAATGAATAAACTATACACGTAAGTTCGCAAAGAAGATATACACTAAGGATAGATATTTCCCATTTGGAAAGAAACAAGATGTTTTCTGATTTTACACTTTTAATGGATAGTTTAATGGATGTCGGTGAGTAAACACTTAAATTTAAAAGTTGCTACATGTATTTTGAGGTTTTGAAAAGGAATTGTAAACGCATTTCATCTCTGCTTTGCTATTCAACCTATAATAGACTCTATTTATAACTGTTTACAAAAGTGTGGAATTTTTGAGGTGCTGAGGCTTTTCTTCCTCAAGAATGGGTTGCCTTGGCTGTATTTGGCAAATCTTTTAGAATTTTGGTCATGCCTTTTCTTAACTTTTTTGGATTCGAGCGTCGCTAATGGGTCTTTTGTAGGCAAAACGCGCGTCTGGTGTGGATACAGAATTCGGTGTCTTTGGTGGGTTTGTTTTCACGACACGATTATATAGATGAATGAAAATAGTCGAACCTTGGTCGCCGTAAGTTGATTAAAAAAAAACCGCAAATTAGTTTTTTTTTTATCACCCCTGTAGAAACTCATATTTATAGATGTTGACCTCAGCAAAATTACATTTGACCACATGTTTGCATTTTATTTCATGATTTGTCCTGCCGTCAATGGATCAAAATCATATATAATATAAACGAAGGCAGTTGTGCATGACAATATTGTGAAAACTATTGAACTGACAAAAAAAAACCAACAAAAAAAATCATTAAAAAAGATCAACAATAAAAGTAGTGTATATTGCACTTATTACATATCATTTCAATCCTTTCGAATAGGAGATGAAATATGGATACTAATAATTGCACGAGGTTTACTATATACAGAAAAGGGTTCAGCATCGTTGATCGTTAGCTTGGTGGCGCAAGAAATGAACCAATGCCAATCGAAACGGGAGATATTTTCAAGGTGGAGTGAGTAACAGAAATGGTATTGACAGCATGATAGCATTAGAGGAGGAATTATTCAATGAAACTGTTTATAATAATGTTAAGAAAATTAAATTTAATTACGATTAAAATCAAGCTGTTTTACTTCGTCAATTTGTATAATGGTAATTTTTCAATAAGTTTGCATTATCTATTGCATAGTTTATTTGCTAGTCTTTTTTTTTTACATAAATAAGGCCGTTAGTTTTCTCGTTTGAATTGTTTTACATTGTCTTATCGGGGCCTTTTATAGCTGACTATGCGGTATGGGCTTTGCTCATTGTTGAAGGCCGTACGGTGACCTATAGTTGTTAATGTCTGTGTCATTTTGGTCTTTTGTGGATAGTTGTCTCATTGGCAATCATACCACATGTTCTTTTTTTTATATTTATCGATTTAGCATTTCTAACCCGTTGCATTTGTTTGCACCTGTCCTGTATGTAAGTCAGGAACCTGATGTTCATAAGTTGTCGTTTGTAGTTGTGTTTCATACGTGTTTCTCGTTTCTTGTTTTTTATATAGATTACAGACCGTTGGTTTCCCGTTTGAATGGGTTTAGCTACAATGGTTTAATTTTCAAATTTGTGACAAAATGGCACTGAAACCTCTTCATCTTATATCTATATGGTCGCATTGTATGTCGTTCTAAATGGATATGAAATATACCCATTTGTCCTTTTAATGCAAAATTGTTATTCGACATCCTAAAGGAATTATTACACTTACATAACGACCTTTTTCCGTTTAAGGCTATTATTTTGAAAATTAAAATAGACCGTGCGAAACTTTTTATCGCTTACATTTCCGACTAGACGAGATCTACATAGTCGAAATCATTAGACGTCTACGTTTAAGACTTGTTACCCATTAAGGACGATTTTTACGAAATTGTACTGTGTTATCTTGAAAATATAATGGATGGATAGACACTTTGAATAATACACATAAACAGCTAGACAAGATTTACAAATATATTAGCAAGTTCTAACATCAAAAATCAATAATATTGTTATGCTTACTTTATGTTACTAACTTACTCAAGATCACAAAGAAAACCCGTATTCGTTCAGGGTTCATGCTATCTGGTCTTTATGATGTGAATTTCAGACTATTGTTTGTCTTTTTATCGTTTTTCAATAGTTGCCATGACGTTATAAGTCTGTCCTAGACGGAAGTGTTTGATATATTTCCCCTCTCTTTTTAATAATATATAACGTTTCAACAGTACTTATGCCACTAATGCCACGACTGCAACGAAATGTATTAAACACTGTTCTGATTGATTGCTTGTGTATACAGTTGTATGCACAGTTCAAAAAACAAACCAGGCAAAAAGCTGAAGCGTTTTTGTAAACGCTATAAAATAAGATTTATGTTATGTTATTGAAATCTCTTATACAAAAATCAATAATATTGTTATGCTAACTTTATGTTACTAACTTACTCAAGATCACAAAGAAAACCCCGTATTCGTTCAGGGTTCATGCTATCTGGTCTTTATGATGTGAATTTCAGACTATTGTTTGTCTTTTTATCGTTTTTCAATAGTTGCCATGACGTTATAAGTCTGTCCTAGACGGAAGTGTTTGATATATTTCCCCTCTCTTTTTAATAATATATAACGTTTCAACAGTACTTATGCCACTAATGCCACGACTGCAACGAAATGTATTAAACACTGTTCTGATTGATTGCTTGTGTATACAGTTGTATGCACAGTTCAAAAAACAAACCAGGCAAAAAGCTGAAGCGTTTTTGTAAACGCTATAAAATAAGATTTATGTAATGTTATTGAAATCTCTTATACAAAAAAATGTTTATGCTTTTATTGTACTGTTTTTGTTGAACGTTCTTTTAAGTACGCATTATTTATGCACTGATTTAAAAGGAAAGGTCGAGTTGAGATATAAAGAAAATAGTTTAAACCACATATGTATGTACGTGTTTTTATTCAGGAACCTCGTAAGAAATAGTTTTGTACTTCTTTAAATAATTTGTTATTTATTAGTCGAAAACACATCAGTCAAGGACACAGGTTAAGTTCACCACCATTTAAATAAAGAAAATGCATGCACTAAGTCAGGAATATGTCATTTTTTCCCACTTGTTTGGAGTGTTTTAGCTTTAAATTTTACCATTTGATAAGGGACTTTCCGTTTATAATTTCTTTGATGTTCGTCATTTTTGCTAATTATTTTTTTTTTATGTTTTTCATTTAAAAAAAATTGTGATTGGGTGTTGACAACACATCTTTGATTATTTCTGTTAAACTTATTCATTACTTTCATACGATGGCCCAGTGTCACAATATGTTTTGAATCCCACAGAAAATTAACATTGGGCTACAAAAATAAGAATAAAAACCTGCTGTATAAAATTCATACGTTTGAAGATTTTTTTTTCTGGATTTGATTGTTCTTTCATTAGGTAAGCTCAAAGCAAAACATTCGGAAGCCAGGGATATATCAAAAAAGTAATATTACAAAAATACCGAACTACAAGGAACATTTTGACCTGAAAGTGTGTTTTAAAAGCTCAAACAAGTCAAACGAATGGAAAACATATTCCTGACTAGGTGGAGTGATTTCCTTATAAACAATGATATAGAAATTGATGGATTAAACTTGGTTTTATAACAGCTAGAGAAATCTCTCACTTGTATGACAATACCATAACATTCAATACGCAGAACTTTAGTAAACTGAAGGTGTGATGATCAATATCAACAGCATCGGATAACTTTGATTTACATATGATTGGTAACAACTTCAATCACAAGGTGAAACCATTTCAATTAATTACTTCGGTCCCAATCTACATACAGTCAACAAAAGAATAGATGTTTATGTTAATTTTAATATCCTTAACGATGCAGGAGCACTCGACTCCAATCTTAATCGACTAGGATTGTTAGTTTTCCTTACGCAGGTCGGTAGTTCTCCCAAGTTACTCAGACTTTCTCAACCAATATAATAACATAAACGGTACAAATTGTCCTGCACCAGATGCGCATTTCGACAATACATGTCTCGTCATAGATGCTCGTGGCCAAAATATTTGAAATCCAAAGCTTATATAAAAGATGAAGAGCTACAATCCAAAAGATCCCAAAAGTATAGCCAAATCCGTGAAAGGAATCATAGCTTTGCATGAGGGAGATACATTCCTTAATTTATAATAATTTCTAACATTTTGTCAATTTAAACTGACTTCCACGAAATAGTACAATAGTGTTGGAATTGGCGTTAAAACAACAATCGATTAATCAATGTTCATTTTAAAGACACACAATGTGACAGAAATATGTTTTGGAAATCAAAATGTTTAATATTCACCGAACAATAGTGTGTATAAATATAGCTTTTATACTTAACTATTTGTTTTCAACTTATTGTTAGGTAAATACTGCAAAAAAATAGTATATGTGGTGATAGATAAATATTTGTTATATATGTGTATGTACACATATTTTATTACTGCCAATCTTGACCTATTATGAAGGTCTAGATGGGGAATACATACTTGACCACGCCCAATAAACAAACAAAAAAAACAAAAAAAAAAACAAACAAATAAACGAAAAAAAAAATCAAATAAAAATAGTGTATAAATTGGTGCTTTAAAGAAGAACAGAATACATTAGAAAAACTCGAGAGACAAAAAACCCAAAATAATTCCAGTATACAGAATTAAAACCCCTTCCACCAAAGCCGATGTTTTAAATCTAGTTAGATAAATCTAGTAAATTACTCTTAACAGAATCGTTCATATCCGAATTGCATTTTGTACATTGTTTACTTTGCTCTGGGACTATTATAAAAAGTCAATATAATGTGTCCCAGCTATGCTATATATTTTTTGATTCATATTTTAATGCAATGAAATAAATTCTTACTCTCATTCTGAAAACGACTATCCATAAAAGCATAGATAAAAGGATTAATTATATTGTTGATTATATAAATTTCATTCACCAAAGTCAAAACATGTCGTAGGTTGTCCGACATATTTTCCCAGAATCCATCAGAAAGCCCTTCCATAACAAGCAATATAACTTTTGGAACATAACACAAAATAAAAAACATAGTTATAACCATAAACATTGTTGTCAATTTGTGTGTTATATTTGTCTTTTTGCTATCTTTGTCAACTTTTGTTTTTGGAATCTTTTGTGGTTTAAATTCCTTTTCTTGCAAACCATGGTCCTTGGAAGAACCGTGTTCATCGCTAGATCCTGTCACTAGGGTATCGCTAGTATGCATTTCATGGTCATCGCTGTGCCTTATCCACATTGAATTTCCATGTTTTTCAAAACTTTTATAATGGCGGTATAATTTCAACGCAATTTTTGTGTATATGACTACAAGAAGTGTCATAATAATTAGTATAGTCAATACTAATATTACTCCATAGATAATTACTACAGTTTTAAACTACATACCTAATCACAAGCTCACCTTTGGCCATCACGTAAAAATCGTCGAAGTCATTAGGTATGGAGGAAAATCCTGTTGCAACAGTTAAAACGTCGTCGCTTTCTGAAGACGGTGGTTCAGTTTTAACTGTAAGTGAGGCACTAGCGTCTATTAAGTCTGCAGTAAAGGAGCTAGTTTCTGTGATGTACTTTTGTGCCACAAAACGTAAATATTTATGATACAAAGACTGGATACTGAAATAAACATTCAGATATAAGCGAACTAAGTAAAATCTCATTTCATGATAAGGGAGTTACCGTTGGGAATTTTCCTCAGAATTTAGTATTTTTGTTGTTTTACTTTTATCCGTAGTTTATTATCATGATTATGAAAATAATCTATCACCACAAAAGGTGTTACATTATACAAATGCTCCCATTCAAACGGAAACATATTTCGGTTATTTCATTCACGATATAGATAAAAAAAAAATAACATTGAAGAAGTGTATTGCCGCTATGTTTTTTTACTGCTCTACTAATTTAAAGAACACATTAATTTAGAAGCATTACAATGCAGCCTATTGAAAAAAGGACTAAGAAAACTAGTTGTGTGAATCAGCTCAGAGGATTTAAAATAGGACGAAAATAGACCAAATTTGAAAACGGAATTTGATCATTTTTGACAAAAAAAGTAAAACAGTTTTTTTTTTTTTTTTTTTTTTTATAAAAGTGCTTCCTTGTCTTTTAATTCTTCAATAAAGTAAATATGTACGACAGTTAGTAATAGTTGAATAAATGGAAAAATATTTAATGACTGTCAATTTGAGTGTATAATCAAAATTGCATTTTGTTCTATAGAGACTATCTTTATAAATGTTGATAAACAAGTAAAGTATGTACTTCTTCTTATATCTATATCACACAGAAAACAAATTTGCGACAAACGAGCGATCGACGATGGTAGACATCACATATCAAATAATTAAGACGTGGATGTTTTTTGTGGGTCATAATAGCATTGATTTAAGATCATTTTGTATTAATGAGGAAGCACTTTATGCAAAAATGTACCTGTAAACTCCATATAAACACTAGAAAAAGAGGCATTCACTTTCATATCATATTCTAATTCTGAAACCAAGACACTACGAGTTAGATCGACCTTTCAATATCATTGTTGCATACATAAAGAGAACTTGCAGTCTATTTATGACCTAACGCATTACCTTACATTACTGCGTAATTCATGTCTCCAAATGAAGATTATGGAAACGTTTTAAAAAATCTATAAAAGGTTTCTTTTATTCAACAACAATATTTCAAATATTTGTAACAGGTTTGTTCACTTTTACATCGATTTCTGTGGAGATCTTTGTATCTAGAACATGTAATTATACGTTCACGAATTTTGAAATCGTGTATTAAAACAATGTATCATGAAATTCAATAATGCGGAGAAATTTGTGAACAACAATTTACGACACAAAGCCTACGTCTCCATTATTCATAATTCATGACGTAAAATAACCCCACGCGGGATCATACTGCTTGCATGCCATTATACAATATCTTCCACATTTTATACTCAAATTTCTAATATCAGGTGTTAACTGCTTATGACCAACATATTATGTTTCGAAATCTGTCTACAAATATGATCGTAAATTGCTTTCATTTTGAATAAATGTTAATCAACATCATCCAATTTCATTATAAATACATACCTTTGTTTATTAATAGGTACTCCACTGATATCTCTGACGAAATACTTTTTATCCGCCTCTGGAATATTGCTTGTAAGCACATCGGTGTAGTTCCTGAATACCTCCCTTATTTGAACAGTAAAACATCAGATGCATTAATTTCATTTGCATGAAGTAAAGACTTATTATTAGCGAGAGACCAGTGAAATATTCTTTGAAGTATATCTCCATGCGCGTAAAGGTTAGATAAGCAACTACTGCATAAAAATAAATTCATGACAGACACAAGGATTAAAATTTCATACGCGCGTTTCTTCTACAAAAGGATGACCAGTCACAGTTGAACGAAAATAATTTTAACATGCTAAACACATGCCACCCAAGGTATGTTCTGTTTAATTTCATTCAACCTTATTTATATTGGCAATTCATTTAAACACAATCGTCAAATTAAGTTGCATGCGCGAGGTTATCCCAGTTTGTCACATTCGTGATATTGTGTTTTCTCGTAAGGGTCGCTGCTTACTACTACTTGCTGAAAATAGTTCTTTTATAGAAATAAACAATTTTAGTTTATCAAATCATTCAAGTTCATTCTTTCTCTTACTCCGAATAATAATATTCTATATAATTTAATCACTTTGAAACCTTATAATTTGTACCTATTTTTCAAGAATATTTTCGATCAGTTTTCCACAATCATTACATGTAGACCTTTTTGTTTAAAATATATACCATGTTAATTCGCCGTTTCAGAATCTAATGCATCATGGGTAATATTCTTTGGTGTACGCTGCGACGCCATCTTTTTTCTAAGGACGCCGTAACGTTTACCGTAGCTGGTGCAAAAAACCGTCAATAATCATGGGTTGGAGATGTGCCGTGTGCACAAATACATCTAGAAACACGCAAAACTTGAGCTTTTTCAGAATTCCCAAAAAAAAATTACGGAAAAAGTGGTTACATGCCTTAAACTTAGAGGAGGAAGACGTAAATACGGGAACAAGAATTTGTTCTGAACATTTTTTCGCTGGTGAAAAGGTTCTGAGTAACGGTATCCCCGACCTCTTAATTGGCAAGCAAATAGGTAAAAAATGTGAACGCAAAACTCAAAAGATAGAAAAGAAATCTAAAGTAAAGCTAAATGAATCTCAATTACCTTCAATGTCTTCTGGTGACGCTTGTCAACCAAAAATCCGCGGTCACGGAAAATGAAATAGAACAATATATACTGAGAGAGAAAATCTCAGATCTAGAAAAAGCGCTAGAACAAGAAAAGAACATAAATACTAACTTATTAAATGAAAAAAAAAATATGTTAAGTAATAAACTCTTTAGATATAACAATTTCAAGAACAGTGCTACAAAGATAAAAGAATTAACCGGATTACCTGATAACCACACATTTGAGATTCTGTTTACGTTATTTGACAAACCTAAACAATACTGGTCTTATAAAAAGTAGATTTTAGATGGAAATTTTGGTAGACACAGAGCTTTATCACTACAAGACAATTTGTTTATGTATTTATTGAGGCTACGACCAGACATTAGCCAAACCGCTCTTGCCTGTATGTTCAATGTTTCAATATCTACTGTTTCGTGTATTTTGTCAACATGGGCCTGTCACATCCAATCAGTATTTTCAAAAATTAATATGAACCCTACAATGGACGAATTACAGACATTATGTCCCCCTGATATACTTAAAAAATTCCCAAACTGCGTTATGATTTTGGACTGTACAGAGTTTGAGGTCGATGAGCCCAGTGAGCTCGATAAACAGTCAGTATTTTGGTCCGAATATTGGAGTCGTCATACAGCAAAGGTATTAGTTGGTTGCACTTGATGGGGTCATTATCTTTCATCTCCGACTTGTTCCCTGGCAGTACAACAGATGTTGAGATGTGCAAAAAGTCAGGTTTATTGGATAACATTAAAAAGGCGAGGTATACATGGCCGACAAAGGTTTCACTCTTTAGAGGCAGTTTCAAGAAAAGGGTGCGCAACTTCTTGTGCCGCCTTTTGCCAATAAAAATAAGAAACAATTCAATCCACAGCAGGTCGAAAAAACAAAACACATAGCAGCTACCCGCATATTTGTAGAAAAGGCGATAGGTAGAATAAAATCGTATAGATTCTTAACTAGGAGAATTCCTATTTCATCTTTTCAATTGACTTCACTACACATACAAAACATCGCTTACCTTACAAATTGCCAACGTTCATTCGTCACTGCTGCATATCCAATACTTGTCTCTCGCCGTAAAGTGCTCATTGAAAAATTTTGCAAACAGCTTTTACTACTAGATGAAAACGAAGAAAACACAGAGGAAAACATAGAGGAATTATACATTGCTGAGCCCATTGCAAAACCAAACCTCGGTGACGGTGACCCTTACATTCCTGAGATTGACGTCAGAGAATATGACGAAGAGCTGTTGCTTGGGGTGGTCTATTTGTTAATTGAAGGGGAGATTGAAACCGAGGAAGTGTACAGCATTTGTTAGTCTGCAGATCTAAAATCCAAAACATTAAAAAGATATATAGCTCTAAACTTAAATCTTTGTCTATAATTAGCTAATTTTAAGAATGCAGTTTCCAAAACGTTGGTCATAAGAAATAATTACTTGCAATACTGTTAAGTGAAAACTGAATAGCAAATAATTATTATGGTTAAACAAACAACACCAAACAAACAAACAAACAAACAAACAAACAAATATACATACATACAAACACGAAAATATATTAAAAAAAAATCAGAAAAGAAAAAAAAAAAGAAATAGATACGAAGCAAAACAATACATATATTATAGCAATCAGCAACAGCAAAAGAAAATAATGGAACAGATAAATTTACATTCGATTCAAGAATATCTTCAGTCATTTGCCGGATGATTTAATTTAGAACTTGAGTGAAATTTAATTATAGATTGTACTATGCATGATAACGATTTAATCATTTGAAAGCATATTTTCCTCTTTATGAATATTTGATATATAAAATCAATCTCATGTAATGAAAAAAAAACATCATCACCCTTCCTACATTATATACAGGCATGACCTATAATGGTTTAATTTTTTAAAATTGTTATTTGGATGGAGAGTTGTCTCATTGGCACTCACACCACATCTTCCTATATCTATTGGTCAGAATGAATATCTGTTTTTTTGGTTGGCACGAGAACATATTTTTATTCACATGCAATTAAATTACACAAACACATGTGTTTTGTTTTGAAGTGCAAGGAGTATTGTCATCGATATTAATCTTCTTTTCACAACGTAATGAGTTGTCTTTCTGTTTGTACCTCTGAGACCGTTCTATAAGCTGATGCAGGACAGCGGATACATGACCGCATGTACCAGACAATCTGAAAGCAAACCAAAAACATCATCAGGGTCTCTTAGCAAATCTTTTTGAAACATTAGGCGGATTTCGGTAAGTCGGTAAATGCATTGACATTTTTCAAGTTTAACTCCAAAAGTCGGCTTGCTCAAGTCCCCCCCCCCCCCACCTTTTTCAAAATCATTGGTGCTATGTTAAAAAAAATTGTAAAAGTCAGCAGAAGGGGTAATACAACTATATTCTCCTATATATCGGATTCATAGAATGTGTCTATTTGTCTGATATATAAGCAGTTTTGTGCATTTCTAGAAAGAAAAAAATTACGTCACCGGGACGTGTCCCTGCTATCAGACGGGTTATATATCGGACATGAAGAAAAAGATGCGGATCCAGTCTTTTGAAAAAGAGGACCCCAAACTAGGAAACGTCAATAGTTTGTCCCCTACCTTAAATATGAATTTGGTCCTATATGCGTTGAAACGTGCTGTCTAAGTACAGTTTTTTTTAACTCGAGTAAGAACAGTTTGATAGCAATTTTCCTCATAAAATTCCGTGACGAGTGAAAAAAACAACAACATTAATTCATATACGTTTGCCACTTTGTGAGTTTTCAAGTTGTGTTACTTTATGATCATAAATTCGTTGTATTTTTTTCAGGATGTTTTTGTTGGTATATTAATTTATTCGACATGCATTTCTGCTTTTCATAATTTTGTAAACGTTAGTTAACACCTTCTTATATGTAGACTCGTCCAAAGAGATTCTGATTGGTTTACCCACTTTTGTGGAAGTTGATTGGGCGGTAAATTCTAAATGTATTTGTGTACTCTATGACTATGTGTACATAGAATGCAGTACACATGTGACAGTGGAATGTGTTGTTTTGTTACATTCTTGAGTTTTCTTTCAAATTTAATGAGACAAATAGTGCCTTAAATGCAACCATATCAAAGTGTTTCGTATACGCATTGACTTTGCAAAAATTAACACAGATGAGCGACATAATAGACTGAGTTAAATAAGTGACACGGGACAAAATAGGATTTTTTTTATTATGACAATACATGTGTGAATCTAGGATGAAGAAGAAAAGGAAGTCTGCATATCAAGGTAGGATAAATATATCCACCTATTTTATTAGTTAAATCTATGATCTGTGATTTTTGTATTTAGTATTACACTTACCCGGCTTTACACAAGCAAACGGCAAATGTAATCTTGACTTTGTTTTGATTTTGCGGGTCATATTTCTTTATCTGAATGCGGACCTTATGTGTTTCCTTTCTCATGGAGGCATATACAAAAGCTCTAATATAAAGTCCATGACTGACTAAGCTTGTTGTAGGTGCAACAATTTGAAGAGAAATGACAATGTCTTTTACAAAGCCTGCATGAAATATTTTTGCACCACGACTCAAAGTTCTGAAACTCAGGTCTGTTCGTCTATTTTTCGCCATTATTTCAAAATATTTGTATAGTTCAGAGGATGTAAAAAGACTAATAAATACATTTATTTCGTCCGTTACATTTTCTAATTGTTTCCAGTCGTTAACAGGAAAGACAGGAGGATTTAAAGTAGGAAATTTCTCTATTATTTCGTTGGTTAGTTTAGATGTCGTTAACTGCTGATTTTTTTGTCAGTATAGTATGTGTAGTCTAGGTCATACAAGGGGGTTGACTTCGTTTGGACTGGCAGTATATTTTGCACTGTTGAAACCAATTGTGATTTATTTAAACCTGCAACTGAAATACCACGACAGCGTAGCCAAAACTGCAACTCGGGAACCTTAAAAAAATGTGGCAATCTTCCTTGCAGTGATGCTCCCGGTATATCATCTTCCGTGAGCACCCACGGGAAATTATCTGGGTTATCTAGTACCGGGAGTGGCGCATCAAACTTTAGTTCTTGCTCAACATCTCCTAATAACTCATTATCATCCATAATGATTATAACTAAACGAGATCAATTTTAAACCTTCGTGGCGTTATGTAATAAAGATTGATTTTTCCGGTTAAATGCTGGTAATCTTTAATTTAAAATTTTCTAAAGATACTCTCTTAAATTTCTAACTTACAGGAATAATAGGAGCCGCTATTTCAGTTACTAAAACATATACAACAAACCAGACAGCTGCAAAAGTTCTTTAAGATCAGAAAGTCTGAAGTGATTTGAACTAACAGTACAATCAGTCAATGGAATGGCAAACTATATTTGAATACAATAAACATGAAATAATGTTTTATAATATTTTTTATTGCATATAATGACCCGAAAACATAGTATAGCTGTCTCCATATATTCCACCGTAGCTCCTGGGATTGCGGAGATAAATTCTGTCTCCCTTCATTACTTCTATTATGACCTGAAGTGAACCTGCAGTACCTTGATCCTTTGCTGAATGCGCTCTTACTATGAACTCATTATTTTTCAGTAGATTCAACTCAAGCCAATTGTCACCATTCGAGACAAAATTAGCAGCAAATGTATACAGTCCTGATTTACCAACTGTAAAGACTCCAGATTTTGGATCGTATCCTTTCCCAACATTTGTCACTACACGATCAAATTTGACTACAGCATTCGTACCAAAATTTCTTTTTATAAATTGAATATCTCTGAAAGGTCTTCCATAGGTTAACAATATGGCGTTGTTCCTTATATCAACGAATGCTCTTCTGACTTAAAGTATCAATTTTGAATTCTAGTTTTTATTAATTTTATTAAGGTACATCTTTAACATGTTTGTGTCGTATTTCTTGACATAAACACGTGACAGTGCAATTATTCTTTCATTCAAACAAGGTGAAACTACGAAAATATCAGACTTCTAGAATAATCCAAAACGGAAAGGCAAGTCCGTAATCAAATCAAAAGTTCAAACACATCAAAGGAATGGATAACAACTGTCATATTCCTGACTTTATACAGCCTTTTCTTATCTAGAAAATGGTGAATTAAACATGGTTTTATAGCTAGCTAAACCTTTAACTTGTATGACAGTCGCATAAAATTTGATTATACTAGGTAAAAATGTCAAATGTAGGGGTACAGCATTTAAAATTGTGTTATAATCTGAATCACTATAAAAACAAGCGATTTTTTCAAATGAATACTTAATTCTTCATAAATCAATAGTTTTAAAATTACCTTCACGGTAGTATCTCATCCCACCCCAACTCCACATTTATATTTGGAATATCTGGGAATCGTACTGTATAAAATCTTCCTCCAAATCGGTTTGAATACTCGTATATAGATATTCGTTTATTTTGATGTCGTAATCGCCATGCAGCGTACGTACCGGCTATTCGGGCACCAATTATGGTTATGGCATCACATTGGGCAACTGTAATGGATATGGTTTGTTAGTATAACTGATACTTTATGTGAAATGTGATTAAATAGTGAGGACAATAAACTTAATGTTTTAAGAAAAGGATATATTAAAATACATCCCATCCGCACTATCATTTTCTATGTTCAGTGGACCGTGAAAATGGGGTAAAATCTCCATTTTGGCATTAAGTAAGAAAGATTATATCAAAGGAAACATGTGTACTAAGTTTCAAGTTGATTGGACTTCAACTTCATCAAAAACTAGCTCGACCAAAAACTTTAAACTGAAGCGGGACAGACGGCCGAACGGACGAACGTACGCAAAGACCAGAAAACATAATTCCCATTAATGGGGCATGAAAATCAAAAAACTATTAGTTTAACATCTTGGTAAATAAAGGCAATTATAGTATATCGGTGTTCAAAAGTCAGAAATAAATTGATGGAAAACAAATCCGGGTTACAAAATTAAACCGAGGAAAACACATGTATTATAAGGACAACAAAGAATCACCAGAAACACTGAAGTGAAACAATTATAAACGCAAAAATACATAGAAACTAACAATTTGATATTGCAATATTCCTGACTTCGTACATGGAATTTAAAGACAAAATGGTTGGTTGAACCTGGTTTAATCATTAGCCAAACCTCTCGGGTTATGACAATGTTCGGGGTCGTTTCTCATCTCTAATAAAGAAATTTGATGTTCGCACATTCCATTAAACAGTAGGAAATTAAAATCGAAAAACTACCTTAAAAACTGAATTTTGAATACATAAAATAATAGCATACAATGATACAAATTGTTTAACATTATTATCTTCCATATGGTACGAAATAGTATACATTATGATCTCTAAAATGGTATAAATAAGGTAAACAATGTAATCTTTCATATTGTACGAAATGGTAACATTGTTATCTGTAAAATATGAAATGCATATGGCTGGTACGAAATTGTTATGGTATGAAATTTCATTCATTAATTGAAATATTCAATGGAAAAAAGTTACCCGAACTTAAAAAGAATATGCATGTAGTACTTACAATCAATCGATTCATCAATAATCAGGTATTGTCTATCTCTCACAGATTCAATTTTTTAAATACGTTTTGTGTATCCTAAGGAAAATGGTTGCAATATCAGAATAAATATAAATAACTGCATCAACACCTTTCGGAGAGACGGTGTTTTCATTGTCTCGGGGGCGAAGCCGTCCTGATTATGTGCTCAGAATAATATTATTGTTACAATAAAAATGTTGAGATGACTTATGATAGCCAATAAGACAACGATTCACCTAGTTTAAACAAATGCAATTATAAGTCATAGTATATGTTACGCTTACTTTGACTTAAACAAATCACATCAATAAGAATCACGTGGCCAGAAAAAAACAAATCATTAAAAGTCCAATAGCAATGCATCACTTTTATTTTATAATTACTCCAATAAGCTTATCTAATGTTTGTCAAAACGTATTCTAAATATTCGATTACGTGTTACAAAACAATCTATACATTATGAAATATCTAAAATAAAATCCCTCCAAAAAATATTGAATATCTCTTTTGGCTTTTAATTTTTTATGACATATATCAGCTGACATATAAGAAAAAAATACTCTCTATTATTAACCATGCATTGGCGAGCAATATTTGTCGTACTAAATGCAAGATCGAGTTTACCTGTTTCAGATGAAAGTAATGAATGTGGAACCCATTAAAGCAATAACCTCATACATCATTTACGTGTTGCATCGACAGCTGTATTATGTGATAATAATTATTTCCTCTTTTCAATTATGTCATTTGTATGAGTGTAACGCGTGCATTGCAGTAGACGCCAATCCTATCGACTCAAAAGGTTGTGCTTCTTATTTTTGGGTTGATGTCACCTCATAAGGTTTTACTTGTGTCCGTGTTTTGTCTTCCGAAATGTTTTTTTAAAAGATTCGAACATCGGTTAACATCGGTGTCTTTATGAATGTATCAAACTGGAGATTTAAAATACTCATGCGTGAAGCCATGTTGCAATTTTTCCATTTTAAACTTTTTATTAGAAAACTTTGAACTAGAAAACTTGGTTATAGCAATTTTTTTGTTACCGTCAATTTTTTTGTTATCGTCAATTTTTTTTATATTTTTTGTAATGAAACAAGATGTACGAAACATGAAACAAGACACGTTTACTCTGTTGTTACACCCGGTGGTATCAATTGTGTGGTTCCTTGAGTGTTAGTGTGTTATCTGAATTTTTTTCTAGACTTTTATGAGATGTGAACCTCGGTTTACCACAGTAGCATAAATTTGGGAAAATATAAAACGCGCATATACACTCTTTACATACCAGCAGTGTTCCTTCACAAATTGGATTTTAAATATGTTGTGTTCTTTCGTGCAGTTTCATCTTAAACTTATCTGTCATCCTCAATTCCTCCATTTTACTTAAAGTCATCATACTTTTTCAGTTTATAACCGTGCAGACAGGTGATTTTGTTTTTAAGCATAATTGAATATTTTTTTACTGAACGTTATTGGTATATTCCTTATAATACCAGTCTAATTTTGGTTTTTAGATAGGATGATATTTAATATAATTTTAGTCTGTTATAAGTGTTTGCTTAAGTTATCGTTGACCGACGTTGCTATTTTATTAAAAACAAAATTTCAAATTTTTGTCAATTTTCACTTAACTAGTACACAAATTTTGTTTACGGGCAAGCTGAAGCCAACCTCTTGGTGTTTTATTTCCTCGCTGTGTTCAGCTGTCTTCTGTTCATTTGTCGGATTGTTGTCTCTTAAGCAAATTCCTCATTTTCATTCTCAATTTTATTCATCTGGTTTTATGAAAAATTAAGAGTGACAATATGTCTTTACATAAATGTTTGTATTGGTTTATATTTGCATTTCTGATGCTATTGATGCAGCTGTCAAAATAAGGATAGTCAGTAAATAGGCAGGACTTTGAACCTCGATGGTACTCTGAACCGCGATGGTCACTCCGAGGTGCGATGGTTTGACGCTGAAGTGTGTTTTGGATTACGCTGAAGTGCGATGGTGGATTTGTTACGCTATCTTGTTGATATCTTCGCTGCAGTCCGATGGTGGAAACGTTGAAGTGCGATGGTAAAAACAAACTGCCATTTCAGTGATTTTCATGACGGGTCCGTATTATAATATTACGGTAAACGAGGATCCCATGAAAGAACAAAGTAAGGATAAAATGTTAATATAGAATTATAATGTTCACATTTAGAAAATGAAAGACGACAAAAGTGCTTAACATGAAACTGTAATGAGAAACAGACATAGTTTGGTTGTACATGAACAAAACGTATTTCAAACGGGATAGCACATCCTCATTTTTTAGAAAATGTTGTTATCCGTGCCCGGAAATTTAAAAACAATCCTGATAAACTTATCGATCCTTTAAATAAACTTATCCTAAAAGTCTACCAAATTGACACTGGAATTATATCACTGAATATTGTTTTTATTGGTATTAATATTGATTTTGTTATCAGTAAATTAAAAATAAACTAAATATTATTGTTGTACACGTTCTTGGATCTACACTCTGTCGATACCGGTATCTTGGCATTGCACAAGGTCATGTTTTTTTCTGACTGTTTATGACGTCTTTTTACTAAATCCATTGGATGTTGGATGTGTACTGATTGAATATTTGTTCCAAGTTGCATGATTTTTTTAATAAGTTGTTTGTGACTTTGAACTAGCTGTCAGTAACTGCGAGTAATCTCAGATCTGTACTTAGTGTCTTTTTGTTGTTTGGTATAATTGCAATTTTCATTGTTATTAAGTGTAATATCAGTATTTAGTAAAATATAATCTTAAATCAATCCTAATTCTATCTTATTTTTTATATGTTTTATTCATTCATATGTGACGTCATTTTTGTGTGCTGTTTTACAAATTCAAATGTGACGTAATTTATTTGTCTTTTTTTACAATTTCAAGGCGACGTCACTCTGCGTTGAGGCCTTGACTAATTTCGGGTGTGTCTATTTTTTGTGTTGGATATTGTCGGTTTATGTAATTTATCCGGTTGTTTTCTGTAATTAGTTAATACTTCAGTTTTATCATGTATATCTTTTATATAGTCATTTTATAAAATTTACTGTTTGCAAAAGTATAAATTATTCTAAATAATAGGGATGTTCTGGTCCCAAACAGAAAACCCTGGCCATTTTTGACACAACTTTTTTTGAACTTTTGATCCTCAGTGCTGTTCAACTTTGTACTTGTTTTGGCTTTCAAACTTTTGTATCTGGGCGTCACTAGTAAGTCTTGTGTGGACAAAACGCACTTCTGGTGTATTAGATTTTAATTCAAAATTTTAATTCAAATTTTAAACCTGGTGATTTTTGTTGTCTATTATTCGTGTGTTTCTTTGTCAAATATGTCCTGTTTATTTGTATTGTAGTCTTGTAATGTTTTGTTGTCGTCTTGATGTTATATTTGACATGGACATTGGGGCGGGGAGTTTGACATGCCTCAGGGCCAGGTTCGGCCCACCATTTTTCTTTGGGGAATGTCCTGTGCCAAGTCAGGAATATGGTCTTTGTTGTATTGTAGTTCGTTTCTGTGTGTATTGCATTTTGGCGTTGTGTGTCTTTTGTATCGTTTGTTTCCTCTTATAGTTGAGTATGAATTTACATTATTATAAGACGTGTCACGGTGCTTTTCTCTCCCAAATTCATGTATTTGATTTTGATGTTATATTTGTTATTCTCATCGGGTTTTGTCTTGCTTTGTTCATTTCTGTGTGTGTTGCGTTTTAGTGTTGTGTCGTCGTTCTCATCTTGTATTTAATGCGTTTCCCTCGGTTTTGTTTTGTGACCCAGATTTTTTTTCAAACGATTTATGAGTTTTGAACATCGGTATACTACTGTTGTCTTTATTTGATGTATAAGTACCCATCCACGTCCACTTGTATTTGTATTTTATACATGTGATGAGTTAAACCTTTTTTAACTGATTTTATAGTTCGTTCTCATGTTGTACTGTTACACCACTGTCCCAGGGTATCCCGGTAACATGTTTAACCCCGCCACATGCTTTATGTATGTGCTTTTCCCAAGTCAAAAGCCTGTTTGTCAGTGGTTGTCGCTTGTTTATATGTTACATATTTGTTTTTCGTTAATTATTTGTACATACATTTGGCCGTTAGTTTTATCGTTTGGATTGTTTTACATTGTCATTTCGGGCCATTTTATAGCTGCCTATGCGGTATGGACTTTCCTCATTGTTGAAGGCCGTATGGTGACCTACAGATGTTAATTTCTGTTTCATTTTTCTCTCTGGTGGAGTGTTGTCTCATTGGCAATCATACCATCTTCTTTTTTTAACTGGTTATAATAATATGTTTATTTTATATGAATAACACAAAAAAGTTTTATAGTAATAGATGATAAATTGGTAAAAGCATTAAAAAAATGTAATGCAACTGTACAGATTCCATGTAGCATTTAACTGAGGCAATAATTGACTAAAGCAAAAAGTAGAGTGACGTATCGTCTTGCGTTTTGACTTAAACTTGAATTTCATTTCATTTCAAGGACTATAAATATGAAGCGTTTGCCTCAAGAAAAAAAATGTTACAATATATTTATAAAGATGAATAATATATCTGACTGCTAGGATTTTTTTTGGTCAAAAGGATAGCTCTCCATCTCGTTGCCTCAAATTTGGTTTAAATGCAATGCATTTTTTAGAATATGGTGAAAATGTCTCCTATGATAAAATATTTATTAAATAAATTAACGTAACGTATTAACTCCGGAGAACAGAATTTGATATTAGTACCAGCATAACTCTAATAACTTTAATATAAATTAGTTGAGGTTTTTATTCTATAATTATAACATTGTTTACATTAAACAATAAAACTATGCACCCATGTATACTATAAGTTGTACTGTGTCAATTAGAAAACTAAAACTATCATCATGTTTAACCCATACCATACTAGATAAGTTGGAACTGCACCATCGTAAACTATTCATTCATCTGTAAAGGGGGAGGGTTGAGATTTCACATACCATGTTTAACCCCGACGCATTTTAATGCCTGTCCTAAGTCAAGAGCCCCTGGCTTTAACTTTCTCGCTCTTTTAAAGACCCATTGGTGACATATGGTCCTGTTTCCTGCCATATGGTTGGGTTGTTGTCTTTTGACACATTTCATTTCCTATTTCCTTCCTCAATTTTATTTTTATTTGTGTTTATCATAAATTCAGGTTATATGTGTTGTTTGGACAAAGATGATTTCATTGTTTTTGTTTCTAATGAAAGGGATGTATATTTCTCGGGGAAATCTCGTTCCCGTCTAATTTTATATTGTATATAAAGTGTCAAAAGTTTATTCATGTTTTTTAAGTATTGTAAATCGATTTAAAAGACATCATAGTTATCAAAGGTATCAGGATTATAATTTAGTACGCCAGACGAGCGTTTCATTCAAATAAGACTCATCAGTGACGCGCAGATGAAAATAGCTATAAAACCAAACAAATACAAGTAAATATAAACTGAGGGAAAAAAAGATGAAAGACTGAAAATACATGTCACTAATAAATAAAGACACTGACAATTAGTACTTGTCACCTAATTCGTGATGATGACGTAGCGTTCTGATGAAGGTAACCCGGAAATACGTTTATTTGTTAAATCGTTCTTTTCCCGCATATACTGACAGGGGATAGTTTTAACAAATTGTATTATTCATGTTCATTCTATGTCTTCTATGTCTCTGAATACGGAATCTTTTCAATTATTTACATATTTGTTTTTTGGATTCAATATTTTATCAGATACCTGACTGCTTTAACCCATTCGGACAAAAGCGTTCAATTTCTTTTCGTTTAGCCAATGCTCTATGGAAGTCTTCAATTCATTATTATTTTTAGAGGTATGGTTCCAATTGATATCTTATGATTATCTGAAATTAGAACCATGAAATATTCCCTTCCGGAGATGTTCATGATGAAAAATGTTAAGATACCCGGCAATAGCATGGCTAGAGGGGCTGCATGTATAAAAGGAGAAGAACAGTCACGTGGTCTCCTGCAATGCTTGCTTATTTTTAAATTCTTTATGTACACTGGTTTTGATGAAAACTGTATAAAAATATATGCATTGTATTTAGTAAGAAAAGCCATTTTTCAGTACACATGTAACCCGCCAGCAATGCAGCTTTCAACAATATGCAGTACATGTTTGAGGGTTCTCTAATGTTTTGGATTACATTTCTCTATCCTTTATGTGGTTTACCAACAATTCTATATATCTTTATAGGTTATCGTTGATCATCTCAACGAGTTTGAATTTCTCTCTTGAGCCGGTACGGCGAAAGCGAGAAAAGCAATCGAGTTGAGATGACCAATTATACTCTGTTTTTCGCTATTTCACTTATGACGACGTTATTAATTTTATGTCAATTTCATTAGCAACGTCACGTGCATCCTTAGTTTCTAGCAATACTTTTCTGGCTCAAGCGGGTAGCATGATATAAAAAATTATCACAAAAAAATATCAAAGGAAAAATGCACAAAATAGCGATAAGATATTTTGATACCCTATTATTCAATAATCTTTTTGTTATCGTATTTGTCTTTTCTTAATTTTTTTTCAATTTTTCTGTAGATGTTCTCCATTGATATATATTCTTAGAGCCTCATACAGACCCTTATATTTTATTGTGTTAATTTTATTGATTGATATATGTAACTGTATATTAAGAAATTACAAGAACGTGATTGATAGCTATCTTAACCAAAATGACTACAGTTGTAATGCATCATTCCAGTGCATTAATATATTCTATCTTCAGTAAAAGTCGATTTAGATTTCTTTTTTAACTAGCCGTTTTTTAGAACATAAATAGATATAGGAAGATGGGGTTTGAGTGCCAATGAGACAACTCTCCATCCAAATTACAATTTATAAAAGTACACCAGTATAGGTCAATGTACGGCCTTCAACACAGAGACTTGGCTCACACCGAACAACAAGCTATAAAGGGCCCCAAAATTACTAGTGTAAAACCATTCAAACAGGAAAACCAACAGTCTAATCTATCTAAAAAAACAAGGAACGAGAAACACGTTTAAAGTACATAAACAAACGACAACTACTGTACATCAGATTTCTGACTTAGGACAGGTGCAAACATAATAAACCCTATTATAAATTGTTGACCTCTGTAAGTATCTGTTAAGTTGATCTCAATATTTCCTCAATTGCCATGTTTAAAATTTATTAGAGTTTTATTAAAAACCCAAAAAATGAAAATAACTTCACGTCATTGGTTGAATTTTTGATCGTTTATGACGTTTAAAGCAAATCACAACGTTTTTGTAAAAGCTTGTAAATATATTACCCATCATTCAGTAGATTCTGAAATAGCGAATAGAATTCCTATGCTTTACCGATTCATTACTATTCCCCCACTTTTCATGTCTATTTCTTATAAAAGAAATAGGGAATTTTCTTTTTCAATTAACAATTATATTAAAGATTGGACAAAGTAATATGAGAGGTCTTTACTTTCTGTAATTTGATTTTTTATTCTATTTAAACTTATCTTTAATTTACCTGCCCTTATGTTCAATTCTTTATGTTACAGAAGCATATATAGCGTGTTGTCTGCTCTATGGTCGGGTTGTTGTCGCTTTGACACATTCCCCATTTCCTTTCTCAATTTTATAGCGTGTGGTTTTATTTAATCTCTTGGCCTAGTTTTCTAATTTTTTTTGGGCCTTTATTCTTTGTTTTTGTGTCTATAATTATTTCAGACCATCTTACTCTACAAATTTATAAATACAAAAAGTACAATAGTTATCAAAGGTACCAGGATTATAATTTAGTACGCCAGACGCGCGTTTCGTCTACATAAGACTCATCAGTACAACCTATTATACAATTTTGCATGTAGTTGATAAAAGAAACGATTCATTTAAAAGACGCCTTGTTAGTAAATAAACAAAACACCTGACCTAAACGATAATGAGGTTAAATTGACAATGAATACAATCGTATTTATTTGTATCCAAAATATGATGAAATATGAGTAAGAATTATTACTTTTGTTTAGATCGAGACAATCTGTCAATTCTTATTTTAACTTTAATTAATTTTATTGAATAAATTATCGGATGATTGCTAGAGCAGAGTCTGACTTTCAGTAGTTCACTATTTTTGTGTTCCGACGATTTATGAATTAACTGTGTCACAGATTACCATTGATTTATTCTAATTATCTATTTTTCTCTTCTTAAACAACACAATGGGTGCACTAGTAGAACACCATATGGTTACCCTCTGGAACGCATGTGATAACTCCCTTTGGTTTGTGGGGTTCATAAGGCTTTGTCTTAAGTTTTCTGTGTAGTGGCTCATAGACTATTGTTAGCCATTCAGTGTTTGGCCAACTTATGATTTTTTTGATTGTCATCTAGGTTATAAACTGCTCTAATTTTTAGTTAATTATAAATCTGTGTTACAATACATTCAATATCAACTATATTTGGGTGTTTAGATTTACAGTGGAGAAAAATAATTAAGTTATAGTTTTTGATACATTTTAAGATGAGATAGGGTGGAAACAATATAAAAAGACAGTTTAATTTTTTTTTATTAATTTTTTTTTCATTTTTTTTTATTATTCTATTTTGGTTTCAATCCAAAATATGGTATAGCAGTTCAACTGCTTGTAGCGCTGCTCTAGACCAATATGAGTAAGAACGCACATTAAAAGCATTTGAAACAACAAAGACATCCTCATTGACTGATATATTTTTTTATTTGACTTTCAACCATTGGCAATATATATTTTGGCATCCAGGTCTACCGTGCACCACCGTAGGGAGAATTTCTTCCCTACAATCCAAGCAGCATGTGTAAGTTGTGTTTTTATTTCTGCTAGAATGGTTTATTTTTTGTTTTGTTTCAGTCACTGGAGGCAAATTGTTTCAATATTTATAATAGTTTTGATATTTTATATGATTTTGGAGATGTATAGTTTGCATGGCATAGTTGTTAACCGCTTGTTGGGTTGAAATTGTATCAATACAAACGCGAAAAAAGCCCTAAAGGAAATTAAATTTAATAGTAGTTTAGTGTTCAAGATTTATTTTTCGATACGTCTCAAACCAAAATATGGCATAGCAAGTTCAACAGACTCTAAAGCTCCATTACTCCAAACCGAGAGAGAACGAACATTAAAAGCATTTGAAACCACAAAGACATCATCACTGACTGAAGGTTTTGTCATTGCCCTTTCAACTATCGGCAAAATATATCCCGGTCTCCATGTCTGCCATGCACCACCGTATGGATAATTCTTCCAAACCATCCAAACAGCATTTGTGGGTCGTGGTATAGTGTTGATAGGAATTTGATATATCTCCGACAAATACTTCCTTGTTACTTGATCTAGTTCTATTTCATTTCTAAGGTCGCCAGTGGTTTTGTTTCCATTCGCTCTGTTGAATAATTCCTCCCAGTAAGATATATCTTTATCTGTGTACATTGCCTGTAGTACAGATTTGGGGGATTAAGAGTTGACGTTCCAAAATCGTAGATTTGTCTAAATGGAGTGTCTGAAATTATATAGTCAGAATAAACCGGAGATTTCCTCCACCAGGGAGAATTATAACTGAAATAAAGCTTTGCTGCGGGAAAATCTTTTACTGCTTTGGTCAAATATTCTCTAATACGAGGTTGGTAAAGACCTTCCCAGTCCAGTTTTTCGAGTGACAATCTATTGGTTGCAAGGATGACTTTCTTTGCACACTTTTTCATTATGGATTTAGACTGAAATGAAAACAAAAACTTTCCTGTATTGATAGTACAAAAAGAGGTTTTTAACATTTACGATATATCATTCAATGTAGGCGATATTGGTATGATATGGCTGTTTTGGTATTGAATGTGGCTGTCAAATGTATATACATAGAAATCATATCAAAAGTTGTAAAAAAAAATAATGAAATATGGCAAGTTCACAATGAAACTGACTTCAATGCTGAAGGTAAACACACCGTTTTTCAAAATAAAACCAGTAAAGAAAAACATCTGAAAGAAAACCGAAAGTTATTAACTTTGTAAAACAATATCGTCATCCTAAACTTTATATAAAATTGTCGGTAATCTAATTCAGATGCATATGCAAGTGAATGAAGTATTTTCGCAGTTCCTAATATCAAGTACATAATAGAATTAATGATAAATAATAGATATTGAGAGGTCATTAAGTCAGACGAATAGAACGGACTATTCACGAATGATAAAGAGAATCATGCTGTAATAAAAAAAACTTAAATTTTAAACACTTTCCATACACGTGTGATGTTCACCAACCGCTAAAACCAGTTTTTAAGCCAACTGTTCTGTCGGACAATACTCGTGCCGAAACAGTTGGTTGTTATAGTTGAGTGTTTAGTTTTGTCAAATTGTATTGGTTTCCCCCTTTTTAAGGAGTAGGTCCGATAAGGGCCTATTTTGGCCTCAAATTTCAGGTCCATCTGATGAAAGAATTTGGACACTTTTTAAACACTTTTAAGTGTCTACTTCAGTCGATTCAATTAGTTTTTGTGAAAGATTTCAACTGATTTAGTCATTAAAGACGCCCAAATTCAAGCTGATATATGAAAAATCTATCAAATTTGCAGTAATATGTCACTTTTCAGATGGTTTTTGTTAAAAATGAAAGTGGGCGCATTTGTGTTCACTCCCAACCTTTATATATGTTATGTATTATCATCAAATACAGCTGACATCTAAATATTAAGATTGAACACAAATGCGACCAATCCCATTGAAGATGGAAACCTGTCTTAAATTTACCGCAAATACTAAAATTGTGAAGATTTCAGTAATTAATCAGGACTTAATGGTGGTAGTGCCCGATATATGTGCAATGTATTGTCCAGAACAACCCATATTCATGTAGCAGAAGTGTTTTTCTTTCCAATAAATAGCTATAAGTTTACAATGTTTTGAAACTGCTATATTTTAGTGCCAAAAAGGGGTCTAACTATACCAACTCCTTCATCTTGGAGATCCATGTTTCGGTTTATGTTTTTTTTCAAATAAAAATAAGATTCGCCTTTTTCATACTCCCAGGTTGTCTTAACAAAGATGTAAAAAATAACAAAGGAATATTTAGACCAATAAACCAATTTCAAACTGACCCCGCAACATCCTTTATTTCAAAGCCAAAAGCTATAGGTCAGTGATAGTTGTTGGTTAATGGCTCTTTTATTTGTTTTTCATAGATTGTTTTCTGATAAAGTAGGTAATTATCTGATTTTTTTACATTTTTCAAACGGTGTATTTTAGAGCCGACTAGACGATATGGGTTTTTCTCATTGTTAAAGTTTGGACTTTTGACTTTTATCACTTCATCTGAAATAAGTGTTCCATTGCCAACCATACAACATAGCCTTATTTTCATATTGACAAGTAATAAAAATTAACAAAAAAAAAAAAAAACCCAGATGATAGAACACTTCACAGAAAATTATAAAGTCTGAACACAAGAACATCCTCAAAAATTGTAGTTTGCCAAATAGCTTCTATTGTTTTAAAATTTCAACTACAAACCATTTTTGGTTCCAAATTAGAGCAATTATAAACTATTTATCTACATGAGTATATTATTATATTCAATGGGTAATAAAAACATATCGTTTTATTTGATAAATGCAGGAGCTGCAGCATATGTTAATTTGCATCAAAACAAGAAGACCGAAGGAAAACAACCGAACGCTATCAATCAACAGAGCAAGTGGAAAAGAACTACATATTATCTGACTTATTCATGTTATTACAGACATTTTCCGACAAAAAAAAAACCCGTGCGTTTAACCTGTTGTTAAGACAAACTAAATCTTCCACTAGTATGACATTTTTTTATACACTTAGAACTATTATAATGATAAAAATGTAGCCATGCTATAAATTACCCTTGTATTCCTGCTATTGGAGAACGTAGGTTCGAAAAACAAGTTGTAATATCCGTCTTGTCTTTTTCTGATGGCCTTGAGGTCATGATCATACTTGATAGAATGTCTGCAATAAACTACACTATTTGATTGCTTTATGTTTGAAATATTATGCAAATGTGAGATTATATACGACATTTTGCCGATATAATCAGCATATTTAATATAGTCTTATGTTAAACAATTATAATAGTATTTATGAGTTTTAATTTGTCCCTTAACATACGACTTTGTCAGATAATTTAATTGAAAGTTCAAGATAATAATTCAGATACGAATGTATACTTATCTATTCGACACCTGACTTGATAAAAGAGGGCGGAAGATACCAGAGGTACAATCAAACGCATAGATTGAAAATAAACTAACAACGCAATGGCTAAAAAATAAAAAGACAAACAGACAAATAATAATACAAAAACAAAACATAGAAAACCAAAGACTAAGCAACACGAATTCATCCAAAAACTGGGGATGCTCGCAGGTGCTCCGCAAGGGTATGCAGATCATGCTGCACATGTGGCACCCGTTGTGTTGCTCATGTGTTAACAAACCCGGTAAATAGTATAATTCGGTAGGTCACATTTATACCCAATTTTTATAGTAAAAAGGTAGTGGATCGCAGGTGCTCCGCAAGGGTATGCAGATCATGCTGCACATGTGGCACCCGTTGTGTTGCTCATGTGTTAACAAACCCGGTAAATAGTATAATTCGGTAGGTCACATTTATACCCAATTTTTATAGTAAAAAGGTAGTGGATCGTAGTTACGTCAAAAGGAACATATCCGTAATCATATGTGAAACGGTTGTTCTATAACTATTAACCAACTCGTGATGGCGTCCCTGAAATTTACGAAGGGATCATCTTAACTTCACCATTGATAAAGATGATTTAGAACCGCAACCATATAATTAAGATTTTAAAATTTTGATCTGCTTTTCAATGCTACATGTAATCTGTTTTTGATGTAAATACTAAGTAAACGATTAATTATAAACAACGTGTCAAAAAATGTATACTTGCTTTGCCACTGCTTAAGAAGATAATGAATCGTCAATATGAGCTAAAACAGAACGATGTAATTTGTCTTTGATAGCATGTTTAAATAGAAACGAATAATTGTTTTAATTAAATTATGATAGTTGATCATTATTTCATCTATTTAGAAAACTGTGTGTTTAAAAGAATAAACTCAGAATTGTTTCATTTATGAACCAACAGTCCGCCCTTTAAAAACAACGAAAACATAAACAACAACATTTTGAGAAACATATGTGGAATCGAAGTAATACATACAGAACTCACCTTTGCCCATCAAGTAAAAATCGTCGAAGTAATTCATTAGGTATGGAGGAAAATCCTGTTGCCACAGTTAAAACGTCATCACTTTCTGAAGATGGTGGTTCAGTTTGAACTGCAAGTGAGGCACTATCGTCCGTTAAAAATGTAGTAAAGGCACTTGTTTCGCTGATGTATTTTTGGGCCTCAGTGCTTAAATATTTATAATACAAAGACTGGACACTGAAATAAATATTCAGACCTTAGTGAATTATGCAAAATCTTATTTCATGATAAGGGACTTTCTGTTTGAATTTTCAGTATGTTTGTAGTTTACTTTTTTATTATTCTGATTATTAGAATTATTTTTGTTAATCAGCACAGGGGGTTTAAAATGGGACGAAATAAGACCAGCCTTGACGACAGAATTTGAGACATGATTATCTTTGACAAACCGTATAAGTAAGGAAAGGATAAATATTATAAATGTGAATCTTTATCTATTTTAAATTTTCAATAAATAATTGAGTACGACAGTTAGCATTTGTTGAAATAATGGTAAACTATTTAATGACTACCACTTTGAGTTTGGGATATATAATGCATTTTGTTATATATAGAAGAAAACATATTACATCCTGACTCTTTATAAATGTTGATAAACAAGTAAAGTCGGTACATCTTCTTATATACCAAGTACACAGTCATCGTCCTTTGATTTTCGCAACGAATATAGTTCCTAATGTGGACAGTGTGTAATTTGCCAATTGTTTTAAGTACCACTTCAAAATGTATTTTTCATGTTTTAAACACATACCTTTGTTTATACATGAGTACACCACTTCTATCTCTGACGAAATACTTTTTATCAGCTTCTGGAACATTGGTTGTAAGCACATCAGTGTAATTCCTAAATACCTCCCTTATTTGAACGATAAAAATAAGAACATTACTTTCATTTGCATGAAATAAGGAGTTGATTGTAGCGGGAAACCAGTGCAATTTTCTTTTAAGTATAACCCTATGCTCGTAAATGTCTATACAAACACTATTGCATATAAATACACTCACCAGGATTAAAATTCCGCACGCTCCTACATAGCAATCACCAGTGACGCTCGAAAGGAAAACAAATGCCAAACACTCAACACCCAAAGTCTTGTCTTCTGATCTCCCCTTTAACCTTTCATTGAGATCGTACCCAAATACTTCTACATTTTCAACTTGGATTTTCCCTAGACCTTGATATCTGTTTTACTTAAGCTCTTCCTTTTTGTTCTTATATTAAGTGATCAATAATATTTTTTTTTATACTTCAATTTATGATACGATCACCTTTATCCATGCTACACTGTAGATCAAATCATACCTGTCTGGGTTATCGGCAAAATAAATATATTGTTTTGTTTTATTCAAGCTTATGATTATTACAACTAATAATAATAATTGATAGAACTTCATCTCTTCAAAACCTTTAAAATGTGTGCCTATATGTCCATAAATATTATTTTCTATCAGTTTTCCCAATCATTATCTTTATATCTATTTGCTTACTATATATACCATGTGAGTTGATCAGTCGGTTTTCTCTCGTTAGGTTGTAGTCTGTAGGGTGTTTTATAACCACCCAATTCGTCATAACGCAAGTGGACTCCCCGTACATAGACAGTCGTGTCAGGTGATGGTCCAGAACCTAACTCGAATCTTATGATCGGAAGCCCTAACTGTTGTATGGTGTCATGTAGTAATGCATGTTCTAAAAGTATAAATTAAAAGATAAGGAAAGTATAAATCAAATAGTTATAAAAAACTGAGAAGCCTGATCGCATAGTCAAAATAATATGTATATGGGAATTAATAACTGCAAAGGGCAATGTCTCAAAGAGACATTTTAAGAGACATTAATTAAACCAAAGAGACATTAATTAAACCAAAGAGACATTAATTTAACCAAAGAGACATTAATTAAACCAAAGAGACATTAATTAAACCAAAGAGAAATTAATTAAACCAAAGAGACATTAATTAAACCAAAGAGACATTAATTAAACCAAAGAGACATTAATTAAACCAAAGAGACATTAATTAAACCAAAGAGACATCAATTTTAAAAACCAAAGAGACATTAATTAAACCAAAGAGACATTAATTAAACCAAAGAGACATTAATTAAACCAAAGAGACATTAATTAAACCAAAGAGACATCAATTTTAAAAACCAAAGAGACATTAATTAAACCAAAGAGACATTAATTAAACCAAAGAGACATCAATTTTAAAAACCAAAGAGACATTAATTAAACCAAAGAGACATTAATTAAATCAAAGAGACATTAATTAAACCAAAGAGACATTAATTAAACCAAAGAGACATTAATTAAATCAAAGAGACATTAATTAAACCAAAGAGACATTAATTAAACCAAAGAGACAATAATAAATTACACAGCTCAGTTCCGCTGATTCGTCTCCAACACAGCGAGAAATCCAGCTTTTAAGAGGAGCTGCAGCTGGCCCCAAGATATTAATGTAACAAGTTAAGAGAAAAGGACGCCAAACAAAATAAGAAAATGTAAATAAAAAATCTTCATAAAACAAAGCACACACAATACTAGCAAAGGTTAGAGGTGTGTCTCTTACACCTGTTTTACTTTTCACATGAGACTTCAATAGCTCATTAAAGGTTATTTACAATTTGAATAGACTCTAGATTAGTTTGATTTCAATTTGAGAACAAAATAGTATCTATGGAAGTATAAGATCAAGTCCAGTCTTTTACCGCCATTTTCTGTTTCAATCTATTATCTCCGAATGATCCTCCATTATCTATAAATACATTTAGCCTATTTTGTTCTTTTACTTATGCTCTTCCGACTTAAATAATTTTCAGCTCTAGACTTTTATTAAAAGTCACCTTAGTTCATTTCTTACATGTTTTGTGTCATGTTTTATTGTTAATTATCCATTTTTAGATGGTGATGTTCCCTTGTCACCATTTTATGGTGTTTATATATCACAACTTGTACGATTCACTCGTGTATGAAACAACATATTAGATTTTAGTGAGAGAAATTTATGTATTACTGAAAAATTATTACACCAGGGTTTTTGATATCACAAACTAGTCAAAACATTTACTAAATTTTATCATCGGTATAAGGAAATAATTCGGAAATATAACTCAACATGAAGACATCCTATACGTTCAGGTATTTCACATCCAATCTTCCTCAAAAGCTTACAAAACCTTTAAACAAACTTATTAAGAAGGGATATAGTTACGATACTGTCCATTAAAGGTCATTTAAGATTGCATATTTTGGCTTTAATATTGATTCACTTATAGGGTCTTTGCATCGGAACTAAACACATTTATTTAAAAACCAGTTGTTGGCATGACACGGGTTATGTTATTCTCATATATTTTATGATAGTATGATACTAAACCCCTAACGGGAGGATTGTGCCTGATATTCATATGATGAAGACATAATCTTTCAATCAGTTTAATTGTTGTCTGGAGTTGGCATGTCAGTTAACTGCTAGTAGTCTGTTGTTATTAATGTATTATTGTCATTTTATTTATTTTCTTTTGTTACATCTTCTGACATCGGACTCGGACTTCTCTTGAACTGAATTTAAATGTGCGTATTGTTATGCGTTTACTTTTCTACATTGGCTAGAGGTATAGGGGGAGGGTTGAGATCTCATAAACATGTTTAACCCCGCCGCAATGTTGCGCCTGTACCAAGTCAGGAGACTCTGGCCTTTGTTAGTCGTATGATTTTAAAATTTAGTTTCTTGTGTAGAATTCGTAGTTTAGTATGACTTCCATGAACACTGTACTAGTATACATATGTTTTAAGGGGCCAGCCGAAGGACGCCTCCGGGTGCAGGAGTTTCTCGCTACATTGAAGACCAATTGGTGGCCTTCGACTGTTGTCTGCTCTATGGTCGGGTTGTTGTCGCTTTAACACATTCCCCATTTCCTTTCTCAATTTTACATAACATTCGATTATACTAGGTAAAAATGACAAAAAATAAGGGTACAGCATTCAACATTGTGTTATAATCTGAATCACTATAAAAACAATGCTATGTTTTTCATATAAAAACTTCTTTCTTCACAAATTAATAGTTTTTAACATACCTTCACGGTAGTATCTCATTCCACCCAACTCCACATTTACATCCGGGATATCTTGGAACTGTACTGTGAACAGCCTTCCTCCAACTCTGTCTGAGAACTCGTATATAGATATTCGTTTATTTTGATGTCTCAGTCGCCATGCAGCGTAGGTACCGGCTATTCCAGCTCCAATTATGGCTATGTCGTCACATTGGGCTACTGCAACGCATATGGTTTGTTAGTAAAACTAATACTTTATATGAAATGTGATTGAACCGTAAGGACACTATGCGAAATGTTAAAGAGGAGGATATACAATTTGTTTTTATCAAAAGGCTATTTATTTAACAGCTTGGTAAATAAAGGAAACAATGGTATACCTGTGTTCAAAAGTAAAAACAAACAAAAAAATAGTGTGAAAAAACAAATCCGGTTTAAACTTAAACCGAGAAAACAACATCAGCTATAAGAGTACAACAGAGAATCAACAGGAACACTGCAAAAGCAAAATCACAAAAATACTGAACTCCGTGGAAAATTCAATCGTAAAGTCCCTAATCAAATGACAAAATCAAATGACAAAACATATCAAACGAAAGACAGCAACTGTCATATTCTTGACTTGATACAGGCATTTTCAAATGGTACTTTGAACCTGATTTATAGAGCTAAACCTCTCACTTATATGACAGTCGCATCAAATTCCGTTATATGTACAACAATGCGTGAACAAAACAGACATAATAAACAAAAGTCAGAATATGGTTATAGCAGTAATCACTCTGTAACAATCTAAAAAAAAAAACACACAATCATTTACAAAAAGGCACAAAAGCATCGATTTATCAAATCAAAAAACACATATATTGCTTCGCGTGTCTGACGTCAGAAAATGTAAACGTCACATAGGAAAAAAATTGTCGTTCAATGTTCATTCAAAACAACTATAATTCCATGTTAGAATTAATTTTAGAAATAGACCGAGATTTAAAATTGAAGTGACCATAAAAAAACGCCAACACACATAGAAGCAAACTGTTTGATAACAACTACCATATTCCTGACTTGGTACAATGGTACGTTTTGAAATCGACTTAATTTTGCATGCCAAAAAAGATTTAAATTTTCCTTTTATAAGTCATTTATCTATTATCGTAACCTGTATTATCTGTTATCAAGGTGTTGTTGTATGACCTTTGTATTACAAAACTGGTGGACGATACCAAAATAACATACACAACTGAAATAAACAGACAGTGCCATAGCAAAAAACGATATCGTATGTATTTATTATTACAAAAAAGGGCAAAAAATACCAGAGGGTCATTCAAACGCAAAAATCATAAATTAACTGAAAACTGCATACCTAAAAAAGAAATAAAAAACAATGGTACACTAAACAAAACATAGAAAACTTAAGACTAAGCAACACGAAACATATCGAAAACTCATATGATACAAAAACGAAAGCAAATCCTGCACCACATGTGACACCTGTAAATATATTCAATGGAAAGAAGTTACTCGAATTTAAAAGGAATATGCATATAGTACTCACAATCAATCGATTCGTCGATAATAAGGTTTTTTCTACCCCTCACAGATTCATTCTTTAAATTACGTTTTGTGTATCCTAACGCAATTGGTTGAAATATCAGAATAATTATAACTAACTGCAAGAATACTGTTCGCAGAGACAGTGTTTTCATTGTCTCGGAGGCAATGCCGTCCTGATCATGAGCTCTGAGCAATATTATTGTTCCAATAAAAATGATGACATGACGTAAGATTGCTAATACGAAAATGATTCACCTAAGTTTTAACAAAAGCAATTACAAGTCATAGTATATGTTATGCATACTTTGATTAAAACAAATCCCATCAATAAGAAAACCACGTGCCCAAAAAAACAAATCAACAAAAGCAATACATAACTGTTACTTTGAAATTACTTCAATAAGCTAATCTACTGTATGTCAAAACTTATTCTAGATATTATTCAATTACATTTTACAAAACATCTATAGATAGGGAAATATTTTTTTTTAAATCACAAAAATAAAAAATGGAATATCTCTTTTGGGTTTCAATTTTTATGACATGTACCCGCTGATATATAAGAAAACATACTGTCTATTGTTCACCTTGCATCGAGCAATAGTTTTCGTGCTCAACGCCATTTATAATAAAACTTCAGTTTCAATCAGCTGCAAAATTAAAAATTAGCAGATAGAGATAACACATGATATGATTCAAATGAAAAAAATGAGTGTAGAACCCCATAACCTTATCTTACAATTATGTTTTGCAGCCACAACCGTATTGTGAGTATGTCTTCTTTTCAATTGTGTCATTTGTATGGCTGTTATGCTTGTATTGTAGTAGACGCCTACACTGTAAACCCAAAAGGCTCTGCTTCTTTTTGGGTTCGTGTCATTTTCTCAGGTTTTACTTGTATCCATCTTGCATTTTCCTTATTGGATTAACGAGATTTGAACATCAGTCAGCAACTGTCTCTTAAATTTATGTATAAAAATGGACAGTTAAAATACAGAAAATCACTCATAATTATGGCCATGTTGCAACTATCAAAGTTTTCCATAATAAACCCTGGTAACTTTAAACAGGAAAAAAAGTAACAGTTTGTTACGGCCAGTCATTTTATTTTGGTCATGTAACAGATTCACAACAAAGGACACAAGAAAAAAAATTTCAGTTGAGAATATGAAATAAAATGAATTTGTTAGTAAAAGTACTTTTACGTGTACAAAACGGTGTGATTGATGTTCGGTTGTATGAATGAACACGCGACGGTCTGGCTCTAATGCATGACGTCCCTAACTGATTTTGATATATAATTAAGTCCTGTCCATAATGTAAAAAAGGTATAAAACAGTCAGA